>JAXQQM020074627.1:0-12638 GCA_034641835.2 Pinus albicaulis | reverse complement strand
CTTGTTGGGTCATTAATATACCATTATTATTATCACTTTTGAACGCTTATTCCACCCATTTCTATTATTCTTCATCATGTCATTTATTATAATTTATTACATAAATCCATTTTATAATGATTTATGCTCTTATGAATGAATGTTATTTATTCTCCTTTATTTCTAATAAATTGATGATTATGCATGATTTTATCAATGATAGTTTTAATAAATCAGTTGTAGCATTATTCACCATTTTTAGCCTCTAAGATAATTTCCAGATTGAATATTTGATCATTAAAAGTGCCAACTCAGAAATGCGCTGGAATAAGAAGTGACAGTTTTGCGGTTGAGATTCTGAGCAAATGAAGATGAATCTGGAAAATATGGAACATGGGTTTTGTCCAGAATGGACACAATTAACTTTGTTAAAGAACGGTTTGCCCAAATTCGGCTTGTACTAAGAGAAACGCAGGGTTCTTTGAGCATGATTTTCTCAGATTTGTTGTTGCGGTCGTCCTCCAAATCTCAGCTGCAAAGCCAAATTCGCCTTGTTCTTGTTGATCAAATGGTTAGAAGCAAACCAATTTTGTAATAGAAATCATGTTATACTTATCTTTATTGTAACTTCTCTCTGATCTCTCTCTATTTAAATGAAAACGGAGATCAGATATGGGGATGATTTGGGGATGAAAAATGATGGAAAAATGATGAAGAATGATGGTGGATTATTCATGATAGGATAGGGATTGTTGCATGCTGTAATTCTCAAGCCTTTGCTGTTGTAATGATTCCACAATTTGCTGATTAATACATGATTTGGGAGTTGTTGTTCATTCTTTTCATTCTGAAGTAGCCCAGCAGCGTCCGCTGGCGGCTAAGGGCCCAGCCTCTGGTGGAGTACGTTGCTGCTGCTGTGTATCATATATTTACAATTGCTGCCGTGTGATGGTTTGATTTCCTTTTCATTTCTTTAAATTGTTTTGTTCAGTAATCTTTTGTTTATGAACATTTCGCAGAATTGCTTTGTTATATTGAAATCATAATTGGATTGTGTGAGTGATAGAATTATTAATTATAACTTGAAATGTCCTGCTGATAATTCTGATCTAATGCTGCGCTATCTAATTAAGACTATGGTTCATTTAATTACTGCTCAGTTATAATTGCAATGGTTGTTCAATTAAGTTACTATTCAATTATAACTACGATTGTTGTTGCTTCAATAACTGTGATTAATGTTCATGCTGATAGGTTGCTGATTCAATTACATTTATAGTTGTTGTGTCTTTCTAATGACTTAGTTTTGTTGTTCGGTTCCATTTAAGATTGTTGTTTAATTCTAGTATTTTAGCATTGCTATTCCTTTCCATTAATAAATCATTTTTGTTAGATGAAGCTTTGCTGTTCATTTCTATTGATTCATTGCAAGAGTGCTTTTAAAGAGTTTTCCTAGTTTACTTTCAATAGCAGCTTTAGTTCAATTTCGATTTCCTTTTAATTGCTTTAAAGCAGGACTCTCAACTGTAGAGAACATTGGTTATTGCTTCCTTGTTCCCAGATTGATTGTCTTGTTCCGGTTTGATTTCAATTGCATCAATATCCAGAGGAATGAGTTATTGCTACTGTATCCTCGATTGATGGTTGTTTGAGTGAATGATTTAGTTTAGAACATTTCAGTTTCTTGCTGTTCCAATTAGATTTTGTTTCCAACTTTCATTTACTTTTGCATTTTAAGCACTATACTGCAAAACATTACTCTTGAGTAAATAGCCGCCTCAGACTGAGTACACTCTTGAAATAAAAAGTCGTCCCTAGGTTGATAATTAATGTGAAGGTAATTAGGAGTTAAAAAGACCCTTTTTATCGCTCCACATTTTGGCGTCGTTGCCGGGGAGAGTGTAGCCATTTCTAAAGAGTAGTGTGAATCTGATGAGTGCCTGCTAGGAGAGAATTGGGTATTAAAAACGGAAGGTAAGAACCTGCGTACGGAGCATGTAACAACCCTGCTCCCCCGCCCGCTTTCCGGCAGATTTGTTAATATTTTTGTGTAGAAATAGATGTTTGAATTTTTGTGTGAATGACTAGAAAAAATATAGAAATTTTTAAAAAACGAATCACATGATTTCACTCAAGTGGTGATGTAAGCACCACCCATTTCACTAACTAATTGACAGGAACATTTGAAGAAGGAGCCTCGAAGAAACACATGAAAAACATCTTATATTATGGTAAGAAATGGCTCACGTTTCTACTTTTGAATTTCCTATCAAAGATCTAGGAGGAGTGACACAAATGCACATAATTCCCCCATCTTTACCAAATTTTCATGGTTTAGCAAATGAAGATCCGGATACATTCTTATTTGAGTTCGAAATACTTTGTAGAGGATATGATTATTGTACTAATGATCAAAGATTGAAAGTGTTTCCTCTTACTCTAAAAGGAGCAGCTCTCCGATGGTTCGTGAGCCTAGGTGGGAATTGCATCCAATCATGGGAGGACATGAAGAACACATTCTTGAAGAAGTACCAAGACTATTGCAAATCCAATGAAGATATTTTCGGTATGATACAAGGGGAAGATGAAAGTTTGGAGGACTATGTAGATCGATTTCATTATAGCCTTCAAAAATCAAAGCATAAGCATTTGGAAAAAGAGATCTTAAAAACACTCCTTCTTAAAGGAATCAAAGATGAATTTTTAGAACTCTTAAATCTGATAGGAAAAGGTGATGTTTTTCAGTTATCATATGATGATGTTTGTTAGTTGTGCATAAGGTATTCAAGAGGAATCTCCAAGGCTGGTAAGAATTCTAGAGATGTTTGTTCTTTCTTTTCCAAATCTGCTACAAGAATAGGAGACATAAAGGAAATTTGAAATCAATGATTTATTTGAAATATAGCCCTACTTTCCATAAGGTCATTGGTGCGAGATCATATATAGTGTTGTCTTGGCGATTTAGGCTGATCTGATGTTGTCTTACATTATATTTGATATGTTGGCTTTGCAACTGTAGTACTCACATAGATTTTCCCCTTTGACTCTCATCTTGGAATATTTATCATTTTCACCTTTCAATATATTTCATCCATCTCTGTGTATCTAGCGAAAGTGGGCTTGAGCACAAAAATGTGTATCATTTCATGTTGGATAAATATTTCATTGCTCATGGCGTCGAGGAATGCTCTTCCTGTCATTTCTCCTCTAAGACCTACAAAATTAGTTGTGTCCTTGGCAATGTATTTCATCTTCTTTCCATAGTATTTGTGGTAATAATATTATCATTTATCATAAGCAGTGAAGGTAACACTCTGTTGGTCGATGGCTCAATTCTCTTAAAGAATCTATTGGCGACGATCTCTAAATTGTGGAACTTTTTCCTCCAACTTTGTGACCAAGATTTTCTTGAGAATTGCCTGACCTCTAAATTGTTTATTCTGTCTTCAACTCCATGTTCATCCGATTCATACCTTCTATTTGAATTTATAAATTTAATGATTTTATTTGTTGTTTGAGGCATGTCCCCAAGCTCCTTAGTGACTGACAATAGCTATTGTATCATTGACCTTTTCAATTAATTCTTTAAAATTTTGTTCAAATATCATTTTGAATGAAAGGCCATATTTCATTGATAGATTCAATTATACTTGACAAATGATCTCCTTTTCCTCGCCCGATGGTGTGACCAATGAAAGCTTCTTTCCATTGCTTTTGTAATCTTTCAATATGTTTTTGGCCTCTTTGCGAGTTCTATCTCATGTGCATTTTTAGATCTTTCCCAGTCCTTCAAGATGTTAATTTGTGCTTCCATCATTTTTATCTCTTTTGTTTGGAGTACATATTCTCCATGCCATTGAGCCGAGTTGTTCTATACTATTTGATGTACCTATAGTTTATGATGTATTTGAAGGTGTTATCACCAAATTGAGTTCTCTCGGAGTTCTTGCAATGGTCAACTTGGAGTAACTCTTTCAAACCACTTGCAACTAGAAATTAGCCTCTCCCGGTCCCAGAGGGCTCTCTCAATTTATCTATTGATTTGCTCAATTAGGTCATAAATCGGATGGCTAACTACGTAGTATGTTAATGTATTTGATTTCAAAGTGAAAAATGGGATCGATTCACTACCATTGGGCTCATGAGTCGGTAATAAGGAATTCAGTGAAAAAATGAATCTACTTGTGGAAATGAGAGGCCTTTACTATTTCAATGGAAAGGACAATACTAACCTGAGAAATATTCGATAGCTCAATGTTAAAAGGAAGTCAAGCATGTGTGACATGAATTCTGAGTAATTCAACCTCAAGATATTGTAAGTAAGAAGAGACATAAAACATAATCTCATTGAAACATTAGAATCTCGGACGAGCGAAATAAAGTCTATCTGTACTATCATAAATTACAATAGTAACGTGTCAAAGTCACCATCTCCCAGCCTTTCCAAATCTAATACTCTCTCCTTTATTGAGTGAGGACTCATACAAATGATATGCCACCTTAATCCCTCCAAATTCCCAACTCGAGAGACCTATTTCAAACATGATTCCATCCACTTGGAGACTTGCTTTTGTTTTGCGGTGTTTGAATACAAAAAGGACACTTCTTTCGTTAATAGTTCAAAAATCAATTTAATAACCCTTATCAAATACATCCAACTAATTTTATAAGTGTAATAGAGTGTTTATGTGTCATTATGCCACGTGGATGCGAGTTGGACCTCCTCCAAGTCAATTTTTTATAATTATTTCACAAATCTAGTTAGTGAAAATTCGAAAAATGAGCTTGAAGGAGTGTATAATTTCCAACCTAATGGATTTGTAGATATGGAAAAAGGATTTTGTAGATGGATGCATTGCTGAAGAAAAACCTCTTTCATATTTCCAAAATAAATTTCCATTTTATCTAAAATCAAACTTGAAGTTGACTACTAAAATAGTCATGTTGAGCACAGTGTGTTTTAGTAGCGTGGGGAAAATGGCCTTTCCATCACTATTATTGACTTATTTGATATTCAAACACCTTCATAATTTCATGACACCATCAACCATGAATTCCCCTCCTTGAATCATGCAAAAACTTACTTTAAAAAAATGTCTCCTACGGGAATTTTCGTAGCGTTTTTGGCCTTGAGCTGGAGCGCGCTCTGAAACTACTTGATAATGAAGAAAATTAAAAAAATCTTTCTTTTTCTTCCAAATTTCATATTTAGTTCTGAAAATTGATATAATGAAATATGATCATGCAAACTTGCCTCTTACCCTCTTCAAAAAAACATCATTTTCACCTTTAGCAAGTTTATTCATCACTAAAATGGCTGATACTGACATAGGGTTGAAGATGAGCTCTTATCTCCCTATGCTTGATAGATATTGAAAAACTGAAGGATTTTTAGGTCAATATGTCTTGAAGAAAAAATTATCTTGGTTTTTTGAAACACATCTCAGTATCCGGAATCTACATTCTAAAAACATGTATAAAATAGGAAAATTAAATTGCATTCTAAAAATAGGGTTGAAAGACATCCTGTATCTCCCAACTTGTAGCACATTTGAAAAGTGAAATAGTTTATTGTTCTAAGATATTTTTCTTGAAAATATCCTCTCTCATTTTCTTAAAATACGTCTCTATTTTCCATAAACCACCCTTGAAGTTCAGCGATTAAAAAGTAAAACGAGAGAAATCCTCATATTCGCTCTACCGCAAAATTATTGCTTGAATTAAATTAGCAAAATTTGCCTATTTTACACTAAATTCACTACGAAAAGAGGAAAAGCGGCTAAAGTGTCATTTTCAATTTAAATTATTGGGAAATTAAAACTAATAGCATATGATGCCATGATGGGACATGACATGACCTAAATGGAGGTGGCCTTGAACCTCGGATAGGTTAAATATGTAAGAAAGTGAAATTTTCACGTACCAACTTGAAAGGCTTAAGGAGACCTTATCATTTTGATAAATAAATTGCATGACCATGTCAAGTAATGTTTCACAAAATTATGACTAATAACATAAGGGATGACAACAAGAGGAACAACCTCCAAGGAATGATGTCCATCTGTGCTATTTTTTCCTTTTCCTTTACCAATTTCTCCATTTTTGTCTCCATATACTTTACTTGTTTGTGTTGATTGTTCCATTATCATCTTCATCATCTTTGTTTTTTTCATTTCATTCTCCTCTATTTCCTTCAGTTATATGGTCTATAGTAGTTGACATTTTGAGTTTCTTCTTAAGGCTACGATGTACGCATTTTTCTTCTTTAGGATCTCTTCTACTACCTCTATATTTGATGGATCATACTAGATCTTCACAACTAAATCCTCAGAGATTTAGTTCTTGTATCCTTTGCAAAAGAGAAGTCTTCTCCCATCTGAGTGGGGCCCGAATGCGGCCCCGGTGATACCAATTTTGACGGACTCATAATGGTGCTAGTTAATGTGGATGAAATCACCTCTCTAGCCTTCTTATGCATTTCCATGCGATCTATTGGGTGGATGTCCTTGAAATTAAACTCAAAATATGTTTGCTTAAAATTATTAGGTGTTTACGCTGCAATCTGGGCTTCTAAGAAATCCGTACGCATATTTCCCTTCTCTGAATCAAATACGATAGAAACCTACTTTGTGAGCTGGTGGCTTGCTTCCAAAATTGATTATAGGTGTTGTTCTTCAATATTTAATTTTTCCTCATGGTCTCCCTTAAGCTTTCATATGTTAGTGTCCCATGATTTGGTAGATTGGTAAACCAAATGAAAAGGTAACATCGGACCAATATTTGGAGTTCTAAGACCTAGCCTCCACGGACTCTGAGAGAGAGGCCTCTCTCTATTATGCGTGAAGGATGTGAACATTCGCTTTGGATGATTGATTCTAGGCTAGTTGTTAAGTGTCAGTTTTGTTTGTTTGTTTGGGTTGGGAGTAAGATGATAAAGTGGATAGGTGAGTGAGAGGTTATCAAATCAATTGGGCAATGGAGTCTGTAAAGTCATTGATATGTGTGCTTGAGTCGAGGTACATCATAGGGAAAATCTAGTGTAGTTAATGGATCTCTTAAGTTGATGTGTGAGGTGAAATGGACAATAAGTTTGGGGAACCAAGGTAGGGAATAGGGTAGTTAAGAATCCTTTCTCAAATAACTATGAACGAGAGGTCTTAAATATTGATAAGAAAAATATACTAATCATGATATAGGCACAACATTTGCCTCGGTAATATTACTTTAAAACAAAATAAACATTCAAGGTAAACAATCCAACGAAACAGAGGCAAAGAGACTATCTAACAATAGTTCTACTTTCAAGATTTGAAAACATATAAAGACAAATAGCATTAATAAATGAAGAGGAACACATAAACATCATTCATCAAACTATAAAGAACTTCGAGGCAAAGCCCTGATAAGCATATTCAAAAGACGATATCGAAACAAGACCTCTTTAACTTAACCTATCAATTGATACATCAAAGAGAGATTTCAAGACTGATTTAGATAGCTTAAAACAAGTAGGGCTTACCATGAACCATGTTTATAAAGTAGCATATTTATCCAATAATGAATAGACAAGATTAGGTGGGCCTAAGGAGCAATGAAGATTTCTTTAAGCTAACCCGAGAAGAAAACATGAAAACAATAGCTAACAACAACATTTCTCATCCTATATTATTCTAAGCTATTGAAAAATAGAAATATGGACATATGGAAAACAAGAAAAAACATGAACATATGAGAGATACATTACCATTAGCTAAACTCGAGATCCGGCAAGCAGACCTTCATCACCACCAATCAAAGGCAATTCATCCGAGCTCCACAACACTAAATTGTTCTTGAACTTCCAAAAACCATGTATTGCTCAACCCAAACACATCAAGTCCCAATGTTTACAATGAATCCTCATGTATATATAATAAACAAGGAAAACCAAAGAGAGTATCTAGAAACCTATTGACCAACAAGAAATATTCTAATTTGTCCTTAATGCCTTGCGAGGCAGAGACACAAAATATCTAAACAAATATCTTTTCGGCCATAAATAGTAATTAAATTGAGTTTTAGGCCCTGAAAAGCTATATAGCTTTCAAATGCACATTCTGCCCGATCACCCATAGGATCACGGCACATTGTGTCAAAAATTGAAATTATGCCGGGAGCGCGGCAGCAGAGACAAGAAAAATAGGCCTTCTTGCGGAGAAGTGGTTTGGAGGCCTTCCCGATGTCCGGAAAGGCTTCGTGATGGCTCGTTAAATTCCTTGAAGTATACATTCCAGATATACCTTTAGTTCTTAATATGACCTCCTAAAATTTTTCCAAACATAGAAAATTCCAAGACTTCCAAGAACGTAGCACATGCTCTAAAAAAAGTGCGCGGGAATGGCGAAAAATGAGTGTTTTTGACCCTTTTGTGGGGCCAAAACAGCTCCAATTGAGCTGAAAATTTGTGAGCATAATCCTATAGTGATAAGAAGAATCCAAACATGTAAGACTCTCGTCTCGAATATTCCCTAGGAAAAAGCAGCGCGAGTGTGCTACGCTCCTAGCCTCAAAATTTGCAAGCAAAAAAAAATTCAATTCTCCTCAAAATTGCTGGATGAGTGCATCATGGGTCTTGGGATACACAGCCCAGAGAATATTGCGCCAAAATACCAAGCCTAGCTTGGTATTTTTCATCTTTTGGTGTCAGGCCCTCATTTTGGGCAATTTGAGTTACATTTTCCTTGCCAAAATGGTTTCTTCGTTCATCTTGCTACGATCATTCTCCTTTGCGAGTTCAAGTCTTTGTTGTCCCTTTCAAGCCATGATTCCCTATTATGCTCAATTTCCATGGCAAGGAGTTTAGTGAGGGGAAATTATTGTGCTTAGGTTGATTCTTCTTATATTTTCTTTACTTGTCTTTCCTACTAAAGACCCATAGTCATAGGTCTCCTTCTATTTTGACCACATTCATCATAGCTTTCCTCATAAGTTCCCATGTAATCCTCGAGATTTACTTGTGACCTTTGAGCCTCTTTTCGGGCCCCCAGTGCCCTTGCTTCATATATGGCTGTTGGCCACTCATTTTGTTTCTTCTATGTACGCGAAGTGAATGACATCCTTTGAACTTTTCAATTCAACTTCCAAGTCCTTGATTTGTGCATTCTTGTCTTGTAGAAGGGAGCTTTCAATTCTTGTCTCATTTTTCCTCATCACTATCTATGTGAATGAGTTCAAAACTCTCTTTCCTCCTCACTTGATTGTATTCTTCCTCTTTCACTTGTTTACCTTTGTCGATTATTCGGAGTTGAGGGAGTCTAGATGGCCTCTGCCCTTTGGAGAGTATGAGCACATGCCTCTCTCCTCTTTGATAGGTGATGGGAAAAGGTGAAACAAGTTTCACTTAAAACCTTGATCATCAGTGACTTTAGGATTTCTTTTCTCCTCATGTATGATCTCTCATTATTGCATCTTTCACCTTGCTCTTTAGTACCCTTTTGAAGGAATTTTCACTATCTCTTATGCCATCATCTTGTCATCCTCTATTTTTGCAATGCTAGAGGTGTCTTTATCATTGCTTGGTACATCTTCATCTCCATAACTATCCTCTTCTTCATATTTTTGACCCCTTTGTATTCATTTTCAAACTCATTAACTTTGTATCACTTTTTGCACTCTTTGTAGGTTCCTTTGTCTTGGGAACTCCCATTAGTCTTTCCCTTCTTGTGATGGTCATTTTCTTCTTCACTAGGTGAGTTCTCTTGGCTGATTTCTTCTTCAGCGCCCCGTTCATTATCTTCATTATTTGGCCCATTGTTATCATTGTTTTGCCCACTAAAATCACTTTCAAACTCTATTTCTTGGCTTCTTTTGCCATCTTTTCCTATCATCTTTGTCCTCTTCTTCTTGGCATATGCCTCACCTCTAATGTCCTTTGTATTTTCGGTGTCACATTCTTCATAATTTACTTCTTCTCCTTGGCTTGTCATTTGTTTTTATTGTCACTAGGCTCACTATTTTGGTATTTTTTCTAGCTCAATGTTTTGTTCTTTATAAGTTGCCTGCCTCTGTCCTTGTATCCTTGGGGTCAATCTTCATCATCATTATTTATTTTGATGTTTTTAACCTTAGGCTATCTACTCATCTCTTTTTGTATTCATCAACTTTTCTTGTCCACTTTACCATCTTTCTCCAGCACTGTTCTCATTTCTCTCTTCATTTTCATCTTTGCCTTTACTTCTTTCTTCATTTTTATATGTAGTATCCACAAAATTGAGGCTAACTAGCATTTCCATGGCTACAAAACACATTTTTCGGGAATGGCTTCTACAAATCTTGAAATAAGCCCACTGGATCCCTTAGATCTGAGTATCTAAGACCTAAATCCAAAGAGGAGAATAGAAATAAATCTTTCTAAGGTAGGTTAAGCAGATCTCCCACACCTAGGAAGGCTTGAAAAGCGCACAAGAAAGGGAACTATAGCAATAGAAGAACAGCACAACGAGAAAAATAACGCAGTTTTAGATAGCAGTAGAAGTAGACCAATATGACAGCGTAAAAATAACTTATACAATGACAAATCATATTTACAATGTAGCCCAATCAATGTATAGGAGAAAGATGGAGACTTTAATGGAGAAAAACCCTCTAAAAGAGGTGCTGCAACAATGTAATTCATTGTAAAGCCTTAACAATGTTATTTTGATGAGTAAACAACAATTGTAGGTTATAGCTTAGATCTAGGAAAGATATTTGTACAAAATATTAGATCTATATCAGATCTGTACACTAGATTGAATCTATTTTACATACCCCTTGGGGTTTTCAGCAAAACATGAAAGTAGAAGAGTAGATCTGAGATCTATTGCAGCAGATCTGTAGAATGCTTCATGAATTCTGAAGTAGATACATCAATGAATAAATCAGATATGAACCATACATGGATTAGTTGGCTAATCCATGGATCACCACAGTGTAAGGAAGGCCCCTTTACACTAAAGATCTCTCCTCCAAATAGTTGCCAAACACCCTGCAACTCTTCACTTGCAAAATAACGCAGTCCAGGGATAAAAACTGCACTGTAGGCTTTATGTAGAATTTGGCCTAATGCTAGGGTATGGATCTGGAGCTCCAATGATCTAGGACACTCTTGCCAATGGGATAGAAGTCTTTCCTAGTGAAAAGAGGGGCTAGATGCACATAGATCTGAAGAGACCTATCTCCCACTTGCTGCTGCTCACAAGGAAAACCAAAACCTCAACATGATCTGAATTGTAGTTGGAAGAATAAGCTTGGCCAAAAGCCTAATAGTGGACCAAGAAAAGAAAGAATTTTCCAAGAGGCCTCTCAAGGAAAGAGGTGGGATTCCCGACCAGGAACACCCAAGTGCTAAACAAGACTATTCTCAGCTAAACAACCAGAGAATGAGAAGTGTCTAAATAGAAAAATCCTTCCAATACAATATGTTCAACAACCCTCTCATGCTACTCTCCTCTTTCATTTATAGGATGAAAGCCTTGCAAAACCCTAAACCATCTCAAAGGTTTAGCTCCTTTCACATTTGAAACCTCCAACTAGATCTTCGTTGTTCATCTAGGTTCATTGCATCTGGACAATGTTGTAGATTTGGTCCTGTGGACCCAGTTAATTGTCACAATCCCTTTTCACACATGAGGGAGTTTTATTAAGGCAGTCCATATTTAGCCTTGTTCACATGGGCATTTATTTATTTTTCTATTTAAGGAGTTTAATTTGTCCTCCTTTAAAATTTTATTCTTGAACAAGAAAATGAAAACAAAATTGAATATTCCTATTAGCTTGGGCTAATTATGAATATTACAGTCTTCACCTCCAAAATGTTTCTTGTCCTAAAGCAACTGATATGGTGAGTGCTGCAACTCATCTCCTCCTCCATTGGTGTCACAAACAAAGGATAAGATTCTCTCATAAGCTAAGTGATCACCAAACCATCCATCCATGACTTGTCCCAATAATGTCCTCATGAGATGCAAACAGCTCCTCCCATAAGGAAACAATGAATCACATGAAACAACCATGGTTTGCCCAATGCCCTCCCTGAAATATAAGACAGAAAGTATAGGGAGTGTAGTCATCCCATAGGGCACATGCAGGCCTTCCCTCCTTCCTCTATTCTTCCCCATGAAAGGTACAAGCACATCATCAATATAGGGGATAAAAAAAATGAACAAACAACAAAAATGTGTGCACATGGAGGTGGATCATAGTCCCACATGTGGAACCAGCGTAGAGCATCCCCTGCCTGCATCAAACCAAGATGTGGTAAGTGGTTTTCCCACCACTTGCTTGCTGCCCAAGTCATCTCACTATTGCAGAAAATGTGAAATATATTTGGTGCCTTTGGGAAGAACCCATCATGAAAATAAATCTCCCTTTGCACATCAAGGGAGTGGCCAAATTCAGAATTTTCAATGGCCCCACAATTTCCATGAGATTTACACAATATATTACTCCTCCCTAGAGTCATGGCCTGCAATAACATGGTGTAAGAATGTAAGAAATAAGAATATAAAACACATGAACTAAGAACATTCTCTCCACCAACAATCCTCCTCATATCAATGGAGTGGTGCATAGATCTACTCTCTTCTTCAAGGGAAGAAGGAGAGGGCTGATTTAACTCTTCCTTAGAGTCATGTTGCTTC
>JAXQQM020091386.1:0-40151 GCA_034641835.2 Pinus albicaulis | reverse complement strand
GGCTAGCCATAAATCATCTTTGATACCTACTTTATTAAACCATTCATGAAATAAACAAGCTTGGGGGGTCTAGAGAGCAATTAAGAATTATTTAAAAAGGCCCAGCAGAGGAAAACATAGATGCAATGAAGAAAAAATGGAGCTAAGGTACCTTTGAATACATTTCTTAGTCTAAATCCTTTGTCCTACTGCAATTTAGAAGGATGAAACATAGTGATACATGAGAAAACAATAACTGAAGGGAAGAACATCACCATTAACCAAGCTCATGGATCATGCAAGCATCCTTCTCCATCATCAATCAACACAAGCCATTCAGAAACTCCACAACACCAATTTCTTCTCCATTCTCAAAAAAAAACTATGTATTGCTCCAAAGAGTCAATAAATGCACATTTACAATGAAGCCCTCATGCTATATTTATTTATAAAAGGAGGTAAAAAACCCTAGATAGGGTTGGAAAAGCTCAAAATCACTCATAAATGTCATTAATGCCTAAGAGACCATGCAAGGCCCAAGGCACAAAATATCCCATGAAATAAATGCCAAAATAACTCCTAGCACCTAATTTTAGATTGATTTGCCTCAAAAAACATTAAAACATCATTTTTCAATGAATGAGTGTGTTTTGTTGAATTTTGGCCAAAACTGCGCAATTTGGTTTGAACGCACAACACCTTCCCTGGCAGAAAATAGGTCCACTTGCAGCCAAGTTTTGGTGACCTTATCGATGTCAAAATTTCCCCGTGATGGCCCGTTGGAAAGCTGGCTGAGTCTAATTTCAAAATCTACCATTGGTTTTCTTATTGAGCCCCTATAACCTGTAAAAAAATCAAAATTCCAAAAACTGCTCTGAGCGCAGCACCAAGCCTGAAAATGAGGCAGAAAGGTAGAAAATGAGGTGTTTTTTTACCTTTTGAGGGGTCAAAAATGCTCCAAATGCTCTGAAACTTGGTGATAATAGTGCACCAGGAATGAGAAATCCAAAAATTTAATGTTTTCCCTCTGAGGATGTCTAAGGAAAAAGAGTAGCGCCAAGGGTGCTGCGCTTATAGGCCTCCAAATTCACAAAAAACCAAAAATCATCAAAATTATCTCAAATTTGGTGGATGTGTGCCTCATGGGTTTGAGAGATCTGTAGAGAAGCTTGTGCAAAAATTCCAAGGTTAGCTTGGACTTTTGTCTCTTTTATTTCCTGGATCTTGGTTTGGGCCTTCTTGAGTTCAACCCTTGCAACTTGGTTTCTCCGGGCATAATGCTTAGTCATCCTCCTTTGGAGATCAAGATCCTGATTTTCCTTCTTCAACTTAGCCTCCAAGTGTATTTTGGATCTTTCCAACCAAGGCTCCCGATCATGGCATATCTCCATGGCCAACATCTCATCTAGAGGGAGTTGTTCTGCTAGGGCTGCTTCTTGTTCTCTTTGCTTTGCCAATGCCTTCTTCAACCCCATGGTTCTAGGTCTCCTCCTAGATTGTCCTTCCTCATCCTCACTCTCTTCATAAGTGCCCATGAACTCTTCTAGTTTTACCTGTGCCCTTTGGGCTTCTTTCTGGGCCTTGATGGCTCTAGCTTCATAGATTGCAACTTGTGCTCCTAGCTTCCTATTCTCCAAGTCAAGGGCATCATTTACACTCTTGGCCCTATTCAGATTTGCTTGGAGGTCTTCAATGAGTGCATTTTTGTTCTGGATGAGAAATTTTGAGATCCTTGATTCATCCTCTTCATCATTTTCCACCTGAATGATTTCAAACTCCCTTTCCACCTCATGATCTTCTTCTTCTTTCTTTACCCTTTGTTTTCCTTTATCTAGTGGCTGAGCTGAGGTGGATGGCATGGTGCCTTTCCTTTTAGAGGCAGAAAACACAAGCCTTAGCCCTCTTTGATAGGTCAATGAAAGAGGTGTGATTGTGGTCTTGTTGGTGTCTTTCTCATGGTTGTGATATTTTTTTCTGTCATCAAACTCTTCATTTTGTCCTTCATTTTAGCTGCTTGCCTTTTCACTATTGTAATCATCATTTGGACAATCACCCTCTACACTTTCTTCACTTTCAATTTGTTCATCATTAGGACTGCTTTCCTCTTTATCTTCTGCACTGTCATCATCCTCATTATCATTGTGGAGCTAACTGTTGTCATGACTGTCATGATTATTTTCCTCTTTGTTGTCCTTTTCATCATTGAGGCTTGCTTCATTTTTGTCACTGTTGCCTTTATTTTCTACATTGTCCTCACTTTTTTCATCTTCATATATGTTGCCTTTAACTTCTAAATTTTCCTCACTGTCATTATCTTTATCATTTTCATCCTATTCAAAATATTTTTCATTGTCATCCTTTTCCTCTGTTTCCATGTTCTCTGCCTCTTTTTCACTGTTTTCATCTTCATCATTGTCATGCTCACTACCCTTTTCTTGATTATCTGCCTCTGTCTCTTCTTCACTTTCTTTTTCTGCCCTTTCATCATTTCCTTCTTCTTCCTCTTCATCAATTTATGTCTCTGCCTCATCATCATTTTCTTCTTCTTCCTCATTATTTTTTAACTTTGCCTCTTGTTGTCTCAAATCATCATTACCCTCATCTTCATTTTGGGCTGACTCATGGTCACTCTCACATTCTTCATTTTTTTCATCATCATAATCCACCTCCTTTTCCATGTCTTCTACCTCTTGTGGGCTCAACTCATCATCTCCTTCATTTTGTTCATCATCATAACCCTCCTCTGTTTCCATGTCTTCTACCTCTTGTGGGCTCAACTCAACATCTCCTTAATCTTCATTTTGGTTTGACTCATAATCATCCTCTCCATTTTCACTTGATTCTTCGTTGCCACTTCCTTCTTCATCTGATGCATCAAGATAAGGGGAGGAAGGGAGGTTTCCTTGAGGAGGTGATATAGGTGTAGAGGATGAGGTATGGTCAATATGAGGTGATGGAGGAGTAGAGGGAGGAGGATGAGATGATGAAGGAAATTTTGGTTGATGATGGGGTTGTGGGCTTGTGAAGACTTCATGGGCTATGAACACCTCCTAAGGTATGCCCTTTTGTTTTAGTTGATGTAGGACCACAATCTTGATCAAGGAGTGGTGGAATAAACTATGCATTTTCTGGGTATAATTTCTCCTTCGGATGACAGAAGACATCTTGTCTATACTCCTATACAAGTAATAGGGAAAATGAAGCATCTTGACCCTAGTGAAATGCATGAATAATCTGACATGGTAGGAGTAGAGCTTCGAGTATCTCCTCTCACAGGTAAATTATTTCATGATGACCTTCATTAGGGGCGCATACCTCTCTAGTAAGTGTGAGAAAGGGAAAATAGCCTTGCAGCCCTCTTTGTACCTAGGTTTTATAAATGGCTCATAATGGCTCATGTTTAATCTTTCTTTCTTGAAGAACTTTTCACCAACAGTAGGTATACCTGTAGCATTAGAGATGGCATCTGCTGATAGTTCAAAATCTACCCTTGCAAGGCTTACTTTTTTATTGTGTAAGTTGAGGACAAACAACCTTGTAAGCTCTGGGTGATTTTTCACTTGTTTGAATTTCTCACAAAACTGAAAACACCCCACATTCTGAAAGCATGTGAGAATCATGGGAGATGAATTAATAACCATTGTGCTCTAGTGTTCAAATATATTGACTTTCCCTCCCTTGTGCTTTTTCCATACAACTACTTTGCTTCCTTTACTGCTATCACTCCTTTCTTCTCTTGACATGGTGACTGGTGGCTTTTAGATAAACTTGGTCCTACTTATAAAACTTGGGCAGGAGGGGTGAAAAGAAATGATGCTGAGGGAAAATTTTGCAAATGATTCAGATGGAGGTGGGTTTAGGGCTGAGTTGCTTTGAGCTTGGGGAAGGTAAATCTTGACTGATTTAAATTACCCTAACTCACACTTCTTGACTAATAATTGTTTTTTGGGAGGTCAAAAAAAGGTGTTTTCCATGAATATTTAGTGTTCATTTAGGCACTAGGGTTTGATAATTTTCCCTTAATTATCAAATACAAAAACCACTTGAGGAGAAGGAAAAATGTCCACTTACCACCTTTGACTCCTATGCAAGTCCTTGAAGGCAATTTGAAGGTGTCCTTTGTGATTTTTTAGGGAAATTTGCAAGTTAAAAGGCCTTCTATCCCTAAGCACAGCGCTGGGCAGAAACCTGGGCTAGTCAGGTCATGTGTGCGCAGCGTCGAGCAAATCGTGCCTGTTGGGTCAGCCTTTGAGCGCAGTGTTGCCCGTGTGCAGGCCTGTCAGGCCTCTATGCGTAGCACCAGGCCTGTCGAATCGGCCTCTGAGCACAGCGCCGAGCCCCTGGGTGTGTCGAGTCTGCATGTGCACAGAGCCAGGCTATACGTGCAGCGCGTGTAGCTATACACGCAGCGCAATGCAAAAAAAGCACTATGGGAACCTCTATTCATGCAGCGCTGGGTCTTCTAAGCGTAGCGCCTGTGACCTTGCCCAAAATTTTCCCTGAAACTTAGAAATTTCTCCGTTGAAAGCTTTTTCCTCTTTTTCAAATGCAAAATAAGATATGAAGAGAGCAGAGAGATCCTTATACTTTTTTAGGGAAACATAAATTTAACTTGAAAACCCACTTTTGCTAATGTTTTGAGTTTTTGGTCACTTTATCACCTTGACTGATATATTTTTGACCTTTTATTGCAGGTGACTTGAAAATTTTTCAAAGTAGCTCTTCTTCCTTTGGTGGTAGCTTGTTGGAGAGATGAAAAGGTCCTTTTTAACCTTGATGGTCTTGGCACTATCAAACCTCTTTTTCTGGCACTGAGAAACTGAAAACATGTTTTTATCCTTTTTTGACATTCTTGGAGTCTGATACTTTCAGTCATATAACAGTAACCTCATGATCATGTTGGCTTTTTATCTTGAAATCTCAACCCTGTGCTTTTATTCCTTTGACCATTTGAGGGAAAATGGCTGAAAATGAAGGCTTTTACCTTTCCTTACATTGATATTATTTCATGCTTTCCCTTTGAGGCAGTGAAAACTTTACTTGGGAAAACCCTAGAAATCACCTTTAAGAGCCTCTTCAAACTATATTTTTGTTGTTATCATGAAGGCTCATAATCTTCATTTCACCATATTTAGACCATCTTCATCATGACGGACCCTTTGAAATGAGTTTGGAATGTTTGTAGGCAGTGATATTCTCAGGAAACCTTTGTTTCTATCATGGAGTCCAAACTTGCCTTTCACCTTCTTTGATTATCTTACGAAACCCTAGGTTTTTGAGCTGTTAGAGAAGAATCATTAGTGTTGTCTTCTAAGTTATCTATAGCCCTTACAAGTTCACTCATTTCTATCTAGTTCACCTCACCTTTTTCCCTTCTTCATTTGTAGTTTCTAAAAATCTTCAATTCATGCTTGGTTGTGCTGATGTGCCTCTATTCTTGTGGTTCTCTGTATTGGCTCCTTGCTTGGCACATTGCTGGTCTAATCAATTCTAGAAACCCTGATTTTCCTTGAACATGGGTATGCTTCCTCGTTCTTTGTTTTAGATGTCCTTTAGTGAGGATTTGGCCTCTTACCTGACCTATTATCCTGCTGATAGCCACCTTGGCACTCCTGCAGAAATGTCAAAATGGACAGTTGTCCTTTTGCAGAATTTTGTCCTTGACAAAGCAGTCCTCCTTGAAGTTTTCTTGATCTGATTTGGATGAACAGGTGCATGACCTCTTCTCATTTTGATTCATCTTCTAGCACATGAAAAAAAAAAGTGATTTAGTACACCAAAGACAACCCTACAACATATGAAACCCTAGTGACCTAGTGGGAGGCTATTTGACTGAAAGCATTGACTTATGGTTTTCAAGTATGAAAAACAGAGTTTTTGACATATAGATGTATTGAGGATCCAAAACCCAATTAATTTATTTATCTAAAGAGGCTATAGAGGTATTTTTAAGGTCATCAATGCTTGAGGCATTTGATGAATATGAGAGAAGGTAGGATTTTTGGAAAACTTGGATGGAAAGTGGAAGGGTTAAGCATAAGCAAAACAGAGTATTGAGGTTATGGGTGTGAAAATGGGGCAGAGATGAGTGGCATGAGCCCATGAGGGGTCTTCTAGGAGTGATAGGCTAACCAGGGAACGGCAGAGTAGTAGAATAGTGAAAAAATTATCTTAAGGATAATGAAAGCAGTGAGATTTCTAAAACTCCCAATATTCATGAATCTTGTTTTTAGAAATCTAGGACAAGTATTTAGTCATCTATAAAATAGAAAAAATACTGATGACTAACAACCACTATGTGCATGCGTCCAGGGATGAAATTGCCCAGTTATATTCCATCATCTGAGAAACAGAAACCATAGATTCATGTGAGCTCAAACCCTGTAGTTTTGGACCCTTGTGCCAGCTTCCTCCATTAGACCTGTGCCAGCCAAGACAAATAGAAGAGGAGAAGATATGGTGTGATGTGTGTGTAAAAATGATCTCGAGGTGTCTTCTAGGCTTCCATGAGGATCCACTTGATGTTGAGGTTTACTTATCCATTGGTACATGTGCATAGGGCCGACCTAATCCAATATACATGAGTGGGTACATAAATTCAAAAACCAACTTATGCTTGTCCAAATGAGGTGATATTTAGATCTATTTTGGTACTCTCCAAAATGGGAATCTATTTCAATTACTATCTTCATCATATGAGTTGTCCAAAGTGGAATCTGACCGCAGTTGCATAATTTTAACAAGGACATTCTATAGGACACCTAAGGAGCTAAGGATATAATATGATCATCAAGCAATAAGTCAAAGGAACACCAGACTATAACAGAAGATGAAATATCAAGACCACATGGAAGACTCCTTATCTTCAAGTCATAAAGAGGTGGAAGAAGAAGAATATGCACCATATTTTTTAGAAGACAAAAAGAAAGAAACAACAAATAACAGCTTGACATTTCCATTTCATCGATATCATGTTATGTCACATCATGAGTCATCATGTACCACGTCATTTTTTGGAATATTTAATTCAGTATTTGAGAAATGTAAGTAGAATTCCAAAGGACATGTACAGAATATGAGTCATGTAAAGTCGAAAAGTCATGGGAAGTCAAACAATCATGAGGGTATTCAAAGAGTCACAAGGAAGTTGAAGCATCATCTCCCCATTGGTTATATGTACACCCTCATTATATGAGCAAAGTACTTTTCACCTTGGCTCCTCCCACAAGGAATTAGAGAGATAAGCTAGTTCTTTTAAAGAGCAAGGAGTGTCTCCAACACTCTACTATTGGAGCTAGTGGTGTTCATTGTATACATGTGTCTTGGGACTTTTACTTAATATCAGAAGCCTCATGTCCATCACATTATTCATGCATGGATTACGTATATTTGTATGACTATTCTGTAAATGTTTGTAATTCATGTTTGCTTTCACTTGTGCTAAATCAGTTGAACTATTTCGATTACTTTAGTACTTATCATATTGAGAATGTGATGTAACAGTAGTGATGGTTGTCGCATATTTTTGGATTATTCCGCTTGATGTTATGCATATCTTTCTTGTTTATAATTGTTGTTATGACCGTCACATCTTTGTGGAATATTCCATTGGATGGTAGATAGATATTTTGTGTGTTTGTATGTGTCTCTACTAGGTTGGTATTATTACCTCTCTCCTAGAGGCTCATTTTCCTTTCCCTCCAAAGCAGAATAATCTTGACACACCTACAACCGAACACTCACCAGGAACACTTACTTGATTTTTGAAGGCACAAACATGTTCCTCTATTTTGTTGACAGTTAGAGCCAAGGAAAATCTATAAGAATACATGGAAACTAGGTTGATACTCTGGATGGGGCTCCTATTCCAAATGGTGTGAGCTATAATTTGGATTTCATATTGAGGAGACCCCCTTGGTTGATGGATTTATAGCACCCATCAACAAATTTCGCTAGAAGGAGGGCCAGATGACAAGTTGTGCCCATTGAGTCAATCTTGAACCTCTTATATAAAATGGCTCATCCTCAAATCTTACTTCCAACGTGTTTCTCTAATTTATCCATTTGTAAATTTTCAATCCCCGATGAGCCTCTCTATCACTTGTCTTAGTTAAATTTTGATGGTGAGGATGGAACATCCATAACCGAGAACATTTATGATTTTCTTAAATTTTGTGAATCTTACAAAATCGATGATGAAGAGGTTGTTTGTGTGATTTTATTCCTCGCCCTTGAAGGTTATTTTAATCAATGGTTCCATACATTGCCACCTCCTTCCATCCATTATTTTCACCATTTCCTTAAGGAGATTCATCAAGCCTTTAATAGGTATGATTACTCAAATGTTTATAAAAGAATTAATTAGTTAAGAATGAATCTTAATGAATCAGTCAAATATTTCTTCGATCGATTCCTTCACCTTTGTTGTGAATTTCCTGATGAAGATATGGATTGGGATTTATTTAAACAAAATTTTCAATGTTTGCTTCATATCTGTTTACACAGTGAACCTGAACCCCCTGATTTTTTTTCTTCCCCAACTCTTGTAAACCATGAGACACCTCTAATTTCAGAGGAGGAATTCACTGATCCTTTTATTCCTTTTCCTCCTAATTTTCTACTTCCAATGAGGGTGCCTCCTTGTGATGATAACAAATTTGGGAGATTTGCTAATAAAATTCCTAATCCATATTTTCATTATTATTCTGCTTTTCATGACTCGCATTCAATGGAGGAAATCCCGGAATGGCTCATGAAGCCCATGATGAAGACTAACTCACCCATTCTGCAAGATAATGTTACTATTCATAAATATAGTCTCGAACCTTATCTAAATTTATGTTATCCTATATCATCTACATGCCATGACTCTTTGTACCGTCATCCGCTCGATCGATTTGCTCCACTAGCTAATTTTTCACTCTCTCTTGATTTTTGATTTGTTGGTTCAAATTGTGATCAGATACAAGGCAATCACATTACATAGGTAGAGGAGTAGGAAGGTGAAGATGCTTTCATTCTTTCTTCTCTTTTTCAAAATCCTCCAAGTGAAGATGATGCGCTTCCATTCTTGGATTTTTTTCAATATGCTAATCTCAGTAGTGAATCAAATGTAATTAATTATTTCGATAAATCTGATGATGATGATGACTCCGTTGATTTATGCAATCACAAATGCCTAAGTGCATCATTTTATCTTTCATTTTCTCATGAAGAATTTACTTTATATCTAGAATCTGATTCGGTCAAAGAAAATGTCCTTATCAAAACTTCCTCTTCATCTCACTATCCCTTGTGCTCTACCATTTGCAATCCATCTAATTGCGACGGGCATACTCCATGCTCTTTAAGTTCTTCATCTGATGAGTTAACTTCTTAATTGACACAAGTTGGTGATATTACCCATGATGAAAATGAAAAAAATAAAATCATTGAGTACTATTTCCATCCCTCATCATCTACTCTCTTGCATGAAGACAACTCTCCAAACCAGCTTGCTCATTAAATTTCTTTGATTCATACATCTTCAAATTTTCGATCAAATGAATCTTTCAACTCGAGTAATTTGGTTGTTGAAGTTGAAAAATCCTATCAATTCAATGACGGAGATGGATGCCATCTGATGAGTAGTGGTTTTATTGAAACAAATGGCAGAAGCTATCCTCACACCATGCACGATCTCGTTCAATCTTCAAAATGTGATTTTACAATCCTTGAAAGTTTCAGGACTTGTCAAGGAGTCTAGGCACTTCAACTTTTGTTGATAGTTATTTCAGGATATCACGACTCCGATAAACCCCCCGAACTAAGTCATATATGGTTTCTCTCACACAGTCCTTCTCTTTGCATGGTTTCACTCAATGTAAATTTATTTTTGAAATATGTTTGGTATTTTGGATGTAATATTTAGAACTTTAAAATTTTGGTTTCTGTTTGGATTCAAGAATCTTCTTTAGTTCATTCATCTTCATGCAAATATATTGTATCAAACTCAGGTTTGGAAAATGTTTGTCTCATACATTGATGGAATTGCGAAGTTGATCATTTCAAAGACTATCATTGGTTGAAAAAAGCATGCCTATCGAATTCATTTCTTATTAGTTAGCTCCTAGTTCTTCTTGTGAATGTTATATTGTGAATATTTCCCTTCATCACACTTGAAATTATTTTGAGTAATAATGAATATATGAGTTACCACATGAATCAATTTCTTCTCGATTCACTATATCGTGACTGGTCTCATGTGTTTGTTGTGCTAGAATTCCTTTTATATTCTTTCAATGATTACGATGCTTGTACAGTTTATCACTAGTTACAGGAAAATTGTTTGTCACATTCAGCATCCAAGGAAGTTGGTTCTATTATTCAAAACATTCCCAGAGCTGTTCAAATTGAATTATCTTTTTTAATTACGAACTTGGAATCTGATGCTTTAATCCTCCCATCTAATCATGATTATTTCTGTGACGACAGTCATGCAGTTTATCATTTTCCCATTAGCATATCAAATGATAGTTGTTTTAAATCCTTCAATCTTCATGGTTTAACATTTCACTATTCATATACTTATCGAGAAATTTAGGTACTTCAACCTTCGATGATGGCCATGTCGGGTGCTCACTCTTTTGAAATTTTGGTTGAATATGATCAGATCAATTGTCTCTCACACGATTTTCATCTTGACCCTGTGCTTCTAGTTGAAAAATCCTATTTTCAAGGATTTTGGGGTTTACAAGAGGATTTATTTGAGTTTCATGATCCAATCTATCATTGTCTGGAAGCATCTTACTTAGCAAGTCCTTTTTCTAATAACAAGTTTCGGTCTTTTCTCATGATTGCTAAAAGGGATGACGCGTATGAAGATATGTTCACAAGAAGTTTCCAAGGTTTCTTTAGTTTAGATCTTCATCGGAAAAGGTAAGAATGTGAATTGGTTAAAAGTAGTAACTATGACATATCTTTCTGTTGACAGGAAAGACCTTAATTTTTTTGTACAGGTTATACAAGCTCTTATCTTTTCCATTGCACATTTTTTTATATTTGTTTTAATCGATCGCATCTTTGTGATTGCAAGTCAAGAAAAATTACGGTGGATAAATTGGAAATTCTATTATATGTGACCCTAACCTTCTATTTCTTAGGCTATGAGTAGGTCTAGTTTCATTTTAGTTTACCTGCACATTCATCCTGCATACGTTTCTCGTAGTTTGTGTTGTCTTTTCTGGTTTTGGTTTCGCATCATGTTTTGGTTTAGCCACTTGTTTTCTTGTCTTTTGCGTTTTTTTTCCTTGTTGTGTGTGGTCTTTCCTTTCATTTTGTGAGACTTTTCATGAATATGCTTTGTTAGGTCAAAAGGAAATGTGATGAAATAGAAAAAGACTCTATGATACGAGAAAATTTGGCTAAATCTTTGTCCTTCTTCCTTATCTTGGTTACATATTTTTCTCATCGATGTTTCGATGGAAAATACAATCCTTGCGTTAAGAAAGCCTTGTGTCGAACCATGATCTCCATGTATATCTTGGAAACATCATCCCTATACTTGGTTTTTTATGTTTCAGTGTTGTCAAGATAATCTAATTAAGTAGATAAGGACAAGGGGAGAACATAAATGAGCAAATCAATATCATAGTTCTTATATATGCTTATCTGAAGGGACAACCTCTCCTACTCTCAATAATTAAGTATCCCTCTTCCACCCATAAAATAAATAAGCGTTGATGCACAGTCCTATATAAAATAAATAAATAAAGGCGAAAGAAGAGAAAGGATTCATGTGCAAAGAGGTGAAGCAAGAAAATCCATCGGGGTACTGTCAAGGCCTGCTGGCAACGGAGAAATATTTGTGTCCCTAAAATGACTCCATTGTGGTACTATCTAGGCCTGCTGATAGTGGAGAAACACCAGAGATGAAAAAAATATACTCTAAAAAGCTAAAGCTCGCGAACTTCATTACCTTATCCTGACTTGAAACAATGTGTGATAGTTTATCTTATTGTGTTTAACCGAGTAAATGAATAAATGGGACTATTTTTATGCACGAGGTGAGTGGGGAATCCATGGTAATCTCAATTATGAATCAATAATTCCTGAAGAACTAGACCCTACACAAAATAATTGACCAAGGCAGAGAAGTTGGATTTCTACCAGTGTGTCTCCAAGTGTTTTCATTGCAACAAACACCCTCCAAAAATTTTCTTGCACTCTAATTTTGGAGCCTACTATGGATCTTGCGATCAGTAATTCCGTAGTCACTTCTTGGTTAGTTGATGATTTTTAGCTCCCTTCTTGTATTATAAGTGTCGAAGTCACTTGATCAAACATCCTCACTCTTCAAAAATTCCATGAGCACACTATTTTATGAATCTTGAACAAGCATAGCATGGTCCATCAAGATTGTACATGTGAAATTTCCAATCCATGTCGATAGGCAGTGCGCACTGACATCGACAATCCCTCATTTTTTTTGTGATCGTACTTCTATTTTGGTGAGTTTCTCTAACTGTCGCTTTTTGATCCGAAATTGTGAGAACAAAGTATTTCTCATAAGCGAGATCGATCGTAGGGGTATTTACCGGATATTTCACCTTTCAAAGAAAGGATGAATACGAAAGCTACCCGGCACTCTTAAGGACCGCCTAAAGAAATAAAATGTAATCACTGTAATAGATCCGATCAATGAAAGTATTTTTTTATGTGCAAAGTATTCATTAATCCAACTTTAATGTGTGAATAAGCAAGTTTACGTATTCTGCAAATGAAGTAAAGTGGTTTGAAGATGAACTAATAAGTTTTGTTCACTGTATAATCCTGATTGGGAAAAGATTACTTATGAAAAGTTACTATTTAAATTAGCAGAATCTGAAATAATGCAGCAAAAATACCCAGTATGACAGTGAGCAATTGTTTAATCAGTTCACCCCTCTCTTGGGCTACCTCAGCTGGGTCCAAAAAGCCTCTAATTAGGTTTTTCCCTCTTTCATTAAATGCTAAAAATGTGAATAAAACTGTATAGAAGCCTCAAAGGGAAAAATAAGCTGCAAATTAAGATTTAGAAGGCTGAAATCAGTATAAAATGACTAATCAATCACCTCCATTGGAGGAGGATAGTCCAAAACAGCTCTTCTTTCCTTAGGCCCTGGTGGCTCCACGACCAAAAACGCTGGTAAATTCTCTGATAGAATGCCCTAATGGCTCTGAAAATACTCCCAACAGCTCCAGAATGATCCAATACCCCAAAATAATTTTTTTTTTTGTCCCAAATGGACTTTCCTAGCCAAAGTTATGGCTAACTGAAGTTTTCCTAGATTCTCTCCAGCTAAGTCTGGCTAACTGCCAAATAGCTCCGACAAATATGGAGGTCGGCGCTAAATTAAAGGAACCGCCAAAACTGCCGCCAGTGGGAGGAGGCTCAAAAATAGGTCCACGTGACCATAACCATCGGAAGACTTTGAGTTTATTGCACACAAACTTTATTATATAACCGAATATATAAATCGAACTCCGCTCCGGGCGTTGGTCCACGGGACCACGACCCACAGTTTCGGGCCCGACCATACATAACAACGGTTAAATATATCTCCGCGCCAATGGTTTAACAACAAGGCCCCGTGGCCTCTTGGTTAGGCCGTTGGGTTGTCTTCCGCCCGACCCGTGTTCAATTCCTGCCGCGTCCAAGCAAAAGTTTTAAACTCCGCTGCCAATTTGAACCACGTGTTTTAAAACCCACGTGGCTCTGACCTTTTAAAACATACGTTGAATGCCTTTTAACATATGACATTTATACTTTGAACTAACGTATGCCATGTGGGTTTTAAATAATTCCCATTTGAGTTTAGGACTTTAATAACATTGTGTGGTTTTAAAATTTAAATTTTAATAAGGTTTAATTAATTTTTTTTTTTAATAATTAATTAAAACATATAATTAATAATATAACATATGATTAATAAAAACCATATAAAATATTAATAACTATATAATTTAATTAATTTATTAAACCTTATTAAAAATAAAAATAAAATTATCCCAACACATAAAATTAAAAAATTCCTTTTCAAAATTGAAGTTACTGGGCGATTTCAAAATGCAATATCTCCTCCATACGGTAACGGATTTGAGTGTCGTTCACGGCATTGGGATCATATCGCCGAGCTCTTTCCATTCAATCTGTTTCGGAGCAATTCTAAGCAACTTCATTTTTGAGCATTTTTCTACAAGAGACTTTGATCTCCCCCGATCACTTTGGAGGATTTTCTACTATTTGCAAGTTTTGTTTTCATTTTTTCAATTGTCCCTTGTTCTTTATTTCCCATTAATTAGTGTCATTTTTATGTTATATTTTCCCTAGCATGTGTTTTTTTCACCGTCGTTATCATATCGCAAGTGTCATTTGCATATCGCAAGTGTCGTCTTTTAGCGTGGGAATTTCTGCTTATCATGAAAATTGGAGTTCTGGTTTGTTTCAAGGGAAAATATTTGTGATAATGAGTTGTTCTAACCATGTAAACAATTCTCACACTCATTCCCAAAGTTTTAAGCATCGTCGCACGAGTGTTGTCACGGTCGTCGCAAAGTATATCTTTCGTGTCGCACTTATCGTAAGTTGTCGCAAAGTTGTCGCATTGAGGGAATTATGTTGTCACGTGTCCTGAATGATCTATGTTGTTGTGTCATCAAGTGTTTTAAATGTGTGATCATAATCAATTCATATCATTTTTCATGCCAATTTCATTGATCCCACACTTAGCCAAATTTTGAAAACTTTGGCAAGCAACTTAGCCCCATCCAGCCCACCTGAACTGCCCATTTCATAGTTCCATCCCTCAAGCTGCAACCTAGACTCTTAACAGTGTGCAATTACCAGTTCCTGCATCCCATGATTGCGCATTGTGCAGTCTCAGTGCCTAATTCACGACCTTGACCTCCAGACTTGTACAATTCAGCCCTCCATCCTGGCCCCAACTGTGCATTGCACAGTATTTGATCTCAAGTGCATCTCTTGAGCTCCTGAGCTGCACAATTACACAATCACTAGGTCTAATCTACCTCCCATAACTGCAAAATTGGATGAAATAGTGTAAAACCACTCAGGCTAGCTCAATGAGTCCCAAAACTGTAATAATTTGTTTTCTGGATATGGTCAAAATGGACAGAATCTACCCATGGTATTTACCCATAGTATCTTCCCACGATATTGTTCTTCATTTTTCGAGGGAAAATAATAAAATAAATCTTCTAAAGAGTCCATCAAACCTATGAAAGGGGATAGGAGCTAGGAATTGAGATCATGGTGAGTTATTTATCTATTTTTCCTTTATTGAGAACTTGGCAAGACCAATTCTAGTTTGATTCCAAGGGAAAAAACCTTGTGGGATTAATTGTCTAGTGGATCCATCCAGGGTCTGCGAATTTGATTCAATGTTGATATTTCTCACTTGATGAGTAGCCTTGCATGTCATTGGCAAGGGTTTCTTATGTTAATTATTCTAGCATGTATTATTTGCAGTAATTAATTAAATAAAGTGGTTGCACTACCAGATCTGGTTGTCTTCAGTGTTTTGATTACAATTATTTTTAAGTAGAACACGTATATGTGCCAGATCTGTTGATTATTTCGCTAATTACAGTGGTATTAGAGTTGTGCATCTTGCTAGCTTGAGGTTTTTATATAGGGAACTACGGTGGGATTTATTCTAACCCTAGCCAGCATCTCCATCTTCGGTGGTATTTAATATCACCCTAGTTGGCTTATTTTGGAATTTTTCCTACTGCTAGTTTGAAGAACGGATCTAGATCTATAATGGGGAATCCAGTGAAGACAAATACAGAGACATTCAGCAGGGAGCTAGAATTTCCAATAGAGGACTTTCGGGAAAAGATCATGCATTTCAAGACATATCTTATGATATTGAAGCAAAGATTTTGGGCAGTCTGAGACACTATCTTACAGGAGAATACAAAAATTGAGGAGCTCATAGGGGTATGTGCCGAATCAACAACCAAGTTATCTAATGTTGAGGAACGACTCAAGTCCCTCACAAGGCAGCAAGAGGAGTATAGTCGGGAGCTCCATAGCAGCCCTCTACAGGGGTACATAGATAAGGCTTGCAACACTACCAACCCACCTTTATACATTTGGAAGAGCAAGGCAGAGTTCACCAAATGCATCATGTTGGGTGACTGAATGGAGCAACATGATTTGAGCATCGAGCAACATCAACATAGTAGATTTATAGGTAGTCATCCTTCCCAAGGCATGGATTGGCGAGAGATTATGAATTTTTACTCTATTGAGGGGTTGATCTCTAGGAGGGTACTCACAGCCAAGGGCATATTGCAGCTTGGGCCCTTTTGAACGGGCAGTGATGGAGGGTTGAGATGGTACCAAAACCTACAGATCCCAGGACTTGGGTGGCATTTGGATCCAGAAGAATCCATTGGGGGAAGGATTGGTTGGAGGATTGTTTGGGATCCATGTATCGAAGGCCCCATTCAGGATCATTTAACATGGAGGTATGGAATAGCACACTAGGTTGTATGGGATCCTGGTATCAATGCTTATGTTGTGGATAGCAGTGAATTGCTTGAGGGAAAGCAATATTTGGGTGGGAGGATTTGTAATATTCCCTTTCTTGATCTAGTCAAAATGGAAGGTGTTATCACCAAAATAGTACCTGATAGGCTACTGGTCAGGCTACCTCGGTATAACTATTTCAAACCAATATTTTAGTTGAGGCTTAACCTCCTCAACCTAAGAGGGCTCTCTCACTAGGTTTAAGATTTTGAATTAAAGATTAGATGGCTAACTCTATGAATAAAATTGGATAAAGTGTATGACTGGTTGAATTACTGATCAAAAAACATCTATTGGGCTATGGAGTCAAGGTATGTTTCCAAAAAACATCAAACTTCGCTTATCATGGAAGTCTGGACCTTTCATAGTTTTTAGGTGTATCAGCAAAACAGTAACAGAGTGAACAAAACACAGTTTACAAACATATGCAGGAAGTTAGAGCATTTTCCAATGAATTCTAAGTGACATATGTTTATACCACTGCAAATAGATAAATAAGGAAAGCCATAGGAAGATCACACAGTAAAAACTCTTTCTGAATCCTGAGTAATAAGCCAATATCTGTATTATGATAAAAACACACAGTTTGCTATAGTGACATAGTTTTCTTGTTAATGAAAATTTCCAACCCCTTTGAGGAATTCGACCTCATGTCTCTTATAGATAAATTATTACAATCTTGGATTCCCTTATCTAACTTGAGGAGAATTCGAATTTCTTAGCTTGACACCTATCTACTCCTAAAACAGACTATTAATTACATGTGACAGTTAACTGTATGTTCTAGAGTCCTAATACAATTAGGAGTAAAACTTCTTATTATAACTAAAACAACCTTATCTAGGAATTAAATATTATGTTTGACAGCTGCTCCTCCTTATCTTCGACCTTGATGGTGTCCATAACCTTGTTGTTATATTCTATTAACTTATCCCTTATTTGTCCTGAAAACTAGGAACATGTTTCCTTCAATATAGCTTTAACCCTCATTTATGCTCCTCGAATCCTTTTGCTGACAAATATTGACCTTTTTAGAAAAGTGACATGTGTTATCACTTCCATAGAACCATGCCCTTCCACCTGTGCAAAATTAAGTCCTTGAAAGAGTGTAAAGAGAGTTGATGTGTCTGCGCTATGAAAATATCAATTGTTTTCGTAGCGCAGTAACTATGCCTTTGTAAACATCTCTTAACATCCAATTTATTCTGCTTTAACACCTAGAACTTCATTTGTGAACCCTTTCCATCCTCTTGCAGCATCAACACTTCAAAAACCAGATGTTTTACCTCTTGAAACCTTAACAAAATGCTCAAAACTGCATCTACAGCAGTTTTGTAGCGCGCTACGAAACTACTGTGCATGTATTTTTACACAAACTTTTTCAAAAATCTCAGTTTTTAAAACTTCTTGCACTTTTTCCATGATGTCTACATGCTTTAATAATCAACATATGTCATCTTTGAAATGTTTTCAAAAAGTGAAGTCCTTCTCCACAACAAAACTGCATTAAGAAATTACAACTTACTGTTCTGATTTATCTTTGTTGTAGATTACCCTCAGACTTTGTCAATTGAATCTCAAGATCCTCAATCTGCCTCTTCAGCTCTCTGTTAGTAGCTCTTAATTTAAAATTTACCATTCTCATAAATCTTGTGTCTTTGATTGCAGGGACAGTCCAGGTAAAAACTGATCTTCACTACTGACTATTTCAGGTTTTGAAATTCTTTCAACCTCCCACAGAGCTCTCATTCTGTTGAAGTTTGACTTCTCAGCAGCATGTCTTCTTTCTTTCTTCTTAAGTTTAGCAATTTCAAGATTAGCAAGTCTCAACTTCTCTTTAACTTCTTCATAACTGCTCTTTTCTCTTTGAGTGTTGAAAACTTTGTTTCTGTCACCTTCAGGCATTAGTGATGATAGGTCTATGGGCTCTTCATAAACATTGGAAACCTCTCCTGTTTTATCTACCTCAATATCCATCTCCTGCAATTTTTTTGATTGCCTAGTCAAAGGCTTTTTAGGCTTGAAAACAAACTCTGAAATCTCATCATCAAAATCTAGCTTTTTGGAAGATTTCATCTTCTTTGATTTACTTTCATCCAATTTTATGAAGTATGCCTGAACCAGAGGAGTTTCCTCAATATCAATTGCCTGTAGAATATCATTCAAATTTCCCTTTAAACCCATACTTTCATCTGTGACCATTGGTCTACCCTTCTTCTTTAATATTTGACTTCTAGTCAACATTTTCTGGACTGGTTTGCTAGTTGACTGTTCCTGTACTGTTTCTTTAGCTTGAGTTTTCTTCTTTTGTGCAGGCTAAGGATTTTTGAATAATCAGTGATGTTTTAATCATTGGCTCCTTTAATTGTTTTCTGAGCTTAAGCTTGACAAATCTCTTTGATCTTGTTTTTGCAGGGTCACTAGTTTTTTATGGTGATTTTTCCTTAGCATTAGGGCTAACACCTATTCCATGTGTTTCCACCTCAAATCCACAAAAAAAACAGAAATGCAGACCATTCTCTATTCACCCTCTGAATTTCATGCAAAACTATTAATTTAACTAGCCCATGATGGAATAATGAAGTTTCACATGCCTGAGTTTTTATCTGCACCTTATCTACCATCTTGGCCAAACTTCAAAACAGGAAGAAAGGTAAATCTAGAAAAACTATTCCAATGAAATGCAATAAGAGTTTTAAATGATAAGAATAAACCTTATGGTATCTTCCTTCACAGGTGAAGTACCTTTGAATGTTGGAGAGCAGGTTAGCATATGTATTCTTGACATAACCTCTTGGCACTGCTTTGGTTAAATCTATGTCCACAAACTCTCACTTTAAAAACATTTTACAAGGTTCCATTTCAAACCTAAAGTTCTTGAACCACCTTTCTTCTCCCCTTGGAATCTCTGTCACTAATGATATAATTTCAGGAGAAATTGGCAAGTTTAAAAATCCAACCTTTGTATTTGAACCTGTGAAATTAATGGAAAATTCTTTTGTGACTTGATTATGAACTCCCTGTAGCTTTTCATAGAATCTCCAGCATCCTGCCTTCTTGAAGGCTTCTACTGATTTATGCTTGGTGAGAGCCTCTATGCCTTCAGGTTCCGTTCTCAAACAGTGGCCTGACCTATGGTTTCTTTTTTCCTTTGTCATCTTTCCCTCGAAATCCCTGCGGCTTCATAAAACCTGTAATAAACTGCATCGCTTGATTTCAGAGAAACTAGCTCGCTTGATAACTGGTTCAGCCTCACTTGCTAACTGGTTCAACCTCGCTTGATAACTGAGAGAAGCTCTGGTTTCTGCTTACCATAAGCTTATCGTTCGATGAAAAACATGCACCAAGTGTTTTTTGCATGAGACAATACAACCAAGGAAAACCATCCCTTTTCAAATTTAAAAATGAGTAATGATAAATGACCCCTAATGAATCTCATGATGGTTATGAATAGTCACATATGTGAGAAAGGATTCATGGACTAACACCTAATCATGAAAATTTAATGAAATTTGATGGATTTGAAAGCTAGACAAGATTGGTTACGAATCCCCGATTTCATAGCACATGTAATGTAATTTCAGGGTTTTGCACTACAAAAGGATCAGCGTTTTCGTAGCGCAAAAGAAATTTTTGACACTGTCTGCACTATGAAAACGTGGTTTCCTGGCTTATTCGAAAAAAAATTCAAAATGACTAAACACGTGACTTTCGAAACATAATATGGAACCCTTAAAGTGTGAAACAAGGTTTTTGGAATTTATTTGATAATGGAATTGAGACTCTAACCTTATGACTTAGACTCTAAAAACATAAAAATGACTTAACCCCTATCTAAGACCATGACTTAGGAACAAATTCAAACTATCCAAGTTTGGAAAACTTTTATACTGATAACAGTATGAATCTTTCCATGGTATTTACTGTGCCATTTTCCCATGGTATTTGCCTTCGGTTTTCGAGGGAAAATAATAAAATAAGGTCTCTAGAGAGTCCATCAAGCCTATAAAATGGGATAGGAGTTAGGCATTTGGAATCATTTGGGTTTATCTATCTTATTGTGTTTTTCTTGAGAACTTGGTGTGGCCAGTTCTAGTTTGATCCCAAGGACGAAAAACTGTGGATGTTATTTTGTCTGGTGGATCCATCCAGGGTCCACGATTGTGCTTCAATGCATTTTTTATCTCTTTGATAAGCATTCGTGCAAGATATCATAGATTGAAATTTATTGTATGGGAATGTAATATTTCCCTCATTAATACATAAATATTTTTTTTTCATTTCCAATATCTCATTGTGTTTAGTGTTTGATTATAATTATTTTTAACTAGAATGCCTAGATGTGCCGTATCTGTTGATTATTTCGTTGTTCGGGATATTACAAAAACTATGTAAGTTTCTTGAGCAGTCTATCCTGAACATCGCATTGCACAGTATCAAGGCTCAAGCCCAGTTCTTGAGCTTCTGAACTGTGAAATTACGCAATCACCTGGGCTCCTCTTCCTTTCAAAACTGCGCAGTGGGAAAAATCAGTGCTCAGCCCTTTAGCCCGGCTCACTGAGATCCAAAACTGCGCAATCTACTTGCCCATTCCAACTTGAACTGCGCATTGTGTAGTCTCAAGGCTCAAGCTTCACCTCTCACTGCCTAATTTTCACAATTGCGTAGTCACTGAGCCTCTCCCTCAGCCTTCCACCTAGTTCTGACTAAGTCAGTGGATCATCATGCAGTATCTTAGACTAGGGGTTTATTGGACTGATGTCGTCTTCTCATGGGTAGATTGCAGATGCAGGTACTATATTATGTTATGACAAGATGATGAAGACGAAGATGGAGTAGGAGGACATGCTAGAAGACACCTAAGGAGATGAGGAGATAAGATGATCATCAAGTAAGAAGACCAAGGAACACCAAACTATAACATAAGATGAAAGATCAATACCACATGGAACACTCCTTATCTTCAAGTCATAAGGTGTAAGAAGAAGAACATGCACCATATTTTCGAGAACTTGACAAAAATAAAGTAGCAGCAAATAACAGCTTCACATTTCCATGTCATCAGTGTCATGTCATGTCGTGTCATGAGTCATCATGTGCCACATCATTTTGTGGAATATGTAATTAAATATTGGAGAAATGTATTGTAAAGTGAAAGTTCAAAGGACATGTATAGAATATGAAGATTCATGTAAAGTCAAAAAGTCATGGGAAGTCAAACATGTTGAAATTGGCACGAAGAAAAATTCTAATTTAATTTCCCTTGAATTAAACTAGAAGAAAATTGTAATTCCACATCTCATGACAGCTTGTACGAGTTAACTATGTTAGTTTGACTTAGTTGGTTCAGTTAATTCGAGTTGACGGTCTAACTTGAGTTATGTAGAGTGGTTCCTACCTTTCAAGAACCCTGGTTGAGTTTATTTTAACTTGTAATAAATTATTTCATTTTAATTGAGTTAAAGTTAGATTAACTAGTTCTAACTGTTGGAGGAACTAGTGGAAGGTAAAAGTGTGGAAGTGGAACTTAAACCACACTCGGTGATCAACCAAATAACTGATAAATCAGCCATAAATAACTCATGAATGTGTGAACTAAGAGTTACCTAGTTGAGATCGAGTTCAAGGGAAATGTACTATCAATTGTATAATCATCCAAATTTTACAGGTGGTGCATGCAGTTAGAGGAAGGCCTATGATGGATTGCACAGTATTGGATGGGGATTTCCCTAACTAATAGGGGCTAATTACCCAAGGAAACAGTGCAAGGAAATAGGGACTTGGGAAAGCCAAAATTTGGTTAAGTATTGGCCTAGGCTTGTCTAGGAAGCAGTGAAACAGATAGAGGTAGAACAAAGGTTGCTCGGGCATGAGAAAATCATTGTAATATTCTTATATTTTCTTACTAATGCAATGTACAGATAGTGTGGTTTTTAGCTATGGTTTTCCCCAGGAAATCATTTTGTAATGTGTTGATTGAATTCTTTCTCTTGTATGCTTCGTGATTCCTTGATCGTTTAAATTAGTTTCTGCAATTGGTAGAGTAGATTCAAGTCTATTGTTTTAGAAAATTACAATTAGTAGTTTGAATCTACAAGGAATTTATACATTGTATCATAGATTAAATTACTATAGAAGAGAAGAATATGAGTTTTTTTTGTGCAGGTGAATCGAATTTGCAGTATCATTCTTCAGGGTCAGCAGGATGTCATTCCATGGATTGAGACTTGAGTATACCCTTGAGGTCATCTTGGATTACATAGCTTGGAAGGACAAGATGGAAGCATTTTTGGAAGATAACGGGTTGAAGGAGTTCATATACATTGATATTCATAAGCCTCCAGCAAATGATGCTCAAGATCTAGCGACCTGGAAGAAGAATGTAGCAAAGGCAAGAAGGATCCTAATGGAAGGATTTCAAGATCATATTGTCTCAAACCTCCATGGAAAGGAAACTCCATATGAAATGTGGAAGGCCTTGATAGACTTGTTTTAGAACAGAAGTGACCACTGGAAGTTGGCACTGAAGGAAAATTTCATGAAAATCAAGATGGAGAATGAATACACAGTACAAAATTACCTGGCCAAGTTCACCCAATGTCAGGATGAGCTTGAAAGTGTTGGTGTTACAGTTGTTGAAGATGATCTGGTAAACCTAGCACTTCTAGGCCTTCCCAAGAGCTGGCAAAGCTACCAGGTTTTGGTAAATGGGAGGGAGAAGCTACTAGATTGGGAGCATTGTGGTCCTACTCTGTGCAAGAAGATATTCGGTGGAACACCAGAGATGGATCCTCATCCAAGCATGATGATGAGGAGAATTGTGCCTTATATGGAAATTCAAAGAAAGACAAAGGGAATGCATCCCATTCCAAATCAGATTCTAGTTAGGTAGGCAAGAAGGACTTTTCAAAGATTAATTTTTTTCATTTTCATGATCTGGGACACCATGCCACGAAGTGTCCGAAAAATAAGGTCAGCAATATTCCCTTAGGAGGAGTGGCAAGTGAAGCTCATGCTTCACAATTTGAGTTGGATTTCACCCTCATCGCATGCATGGTGAAATCGGTGATGGGTAGTGTGTAGTACCTGGATAATTGGGCATCATTCCATATGATCGGAAACAAAGAATTCTTCGGTGACTTAGAGGATAAGGACCTCCAAATTCACATCAAGATGGGAGATGATGGAAGATATAGCACGACCGACATCAGTACTAATACTTTTCATAGGGATTTGGGTTTTACTATCACATTGAAAGATGCCATGTATGTTTCAGGTCTGAAGAAGAATTTAGTTTTAGTTGCCACGTTAGAAGACCGTGGATATGATGTGATATTTAGAAAAGGAAAGGCTTTCCTTCATCACATAGCCATGGGACGGGTGAAGTAGATCATGGTTCGGGTGAAGAACCTCTACATATTGAATGTAGAATATTTTGTTGCATTGAGCACGAAATCAGAGAAGGTGCAGAGTTGAGATATCGGTGAGTTATGGCATAGAAGATTGGGCTATCTACACCATGGAGCTTTTAATATCATGTATCAAATTTATATAGGAATTCCCAAAGGTGCACTAGAGCAGCGTGATACATGCAAAGCGTGTACATTGGGGAAGTACACCAAAGCCGCCATTCATGATAAGGATAGTCAAGTGCAAGTGATCCTTGAAAGAGTTCACTCAGATGTGTGTGGATCGATCGTGACAGCCTCCACGCCCAAGCACAAGTATTATGTGATATTTGTATATGATTTCTCACATAAGTGTTGGATATTCTTCGTGTAGAAGAAATACCAGACGTTCTCAAAAAAGATTGAGTTCAAAGCACTTGTTGAGAAACACACAAGCAGGAAAGTGAAGGCTCTTAGGAGCGATAACGGTGGATAATATGTGTCAAATGAGTTCAAGAAATTTTGTGCATCATATGTAATTCGACGGGAGTTATTAGCACCCCATAATCCACAACAGAATGGGGTTGCAGAAAGAAAGAACAGAAGTATTGTGGGCATCAAGATGTTGCATGGATCACAATATTCCGACACAAAATCAAGCCATGAATCATGTATCAAAAACATATTTCCGACAAAAATGAAATAAAAAAGTGAAATAAACTCTTGGATCCCATAAATTAGACAATATTAAACTAAAATCTAAGAATAGAGCTGAAACAAATCAAACTAGGTGGGCTAAACAAACCTCCCACACTAGTTTAGCTAAAACTAGTGAAAAACCCCAAGACTGCAAAATGCCGGAGCAACTACTCAAGGGACTGCGCAGTATAAGAGAGGGTTTACACATAAAATTATCAGAGAACAATATATCTACTCATGTATTGATAAAAAATGCTGGAGAATAGAGATCTAAGCTCCCTTTACAAAATACAAAAGAAACCGGCAAGGGTTTCTTGTCAAACACTCGATATATAAAATGTGATATTCAGAAAATGACTGACTAATCACTGAAACACTGAAGTACATGAGTGAAATATGCTAAATTATTTCTGATATAATGTAGAACCCTCAAGGGCTTCCTCCCATGAAAGGATGAACCTCTCAATCACAAGGAAACTCAGCAATGGAGCCACCAAACCATGCAATAAGTTCTGCCTCCTGAAAAACGCAATCCCTAGTAGAAACAGCGCAGGGAGGGTAAGAGAAATGTGTGGTCTGATACCACAGATCTGAAATAAGCTCTGGAGCTCTCCAAACAGATCTCTCGAGTGAAGGAAACCTTCCTCCAATGAGAAACTAGCTCAGAAGCCGGGATTCCAATCGCTTCCACTGCTACACCCAACAACGCTGCACAATATCCGACAAAGATGTGCTGATGTAGATGGTTGAAGCTTGGCCTGAAAACCTGATGTGGAAAGATGAATACAAAATCTCCCAATGAGCTACTCAAAGGAAAGAGGTGGGATTCCCGCCCGGGAACACCCAATGCTAAACAACACTGCAACTTGCTAAGCAGCAAGGAGCAACAATTCTTGGCAGCCAAGAATGAGAATAATCTACAACATGATGAAAAATTCTTCCATCCTCTTCCATATATCATAAGTGAGTTTGCTTGCCCTTGGCCCCACTCACTTAGGTTTCTTCCAACCCAAGCTACCTTTCCCTCCAAAATTGCGTTTTCCAACCTAGGATTCCTCCTCCACTAAAATTGCACTATTGACTTAGTCAAAGCAGCTTCAATTTAACCTTGTTCACACATGGAAGTGTTTTATTTGGCTAGAAAGAGTGTCCCCTTTCACAATAAGAGAATTTTATTCCTCCTTATGAGACTTATGGGATTTTCTACCCATTTATTTGCTGACTATAGCTGTTGCTAACTCTAATGTTCCATTTAGCTTGGAAGCTAAAATTTTGGAACATTACAGTCCTCCCCTCCAAAATATTTTCTTGTCCTCAAGAAAATGCATAAGGAGAGCAAAAAATCTCCCCTCCTCCTCATGTGGCCTCCATCAATAGCCTCCATCACTGCATCAAGAGAATCTGCAAATAAATTGTCATCCAATGCTCCTCCCCAAGTGTGCATAACCAAAGTGTCTGCATCAATCAAAGGCAGAAAGTGTGAATGGAAACATGTTTTATTTCTCATGGCCTCCACAAAGTAGGAGTGATGATCAACATGGTGAATGATTTCCTCCCTCATCCATGCAATCATCCAAATGAAGTGAGTCACCCTCCAACATGGTAACTCTTGAAAAGCCTCTTCCACCTCGTGCTCCTGGAATGAAGATGGGCTGAATAAGTGAACATGATAGGCAAGAGGGCCTATCCCACGCTGTCCTCCCCTCCACTCATGATAAGTGTAGAGGGTATGCTGATATTGGGCTGAAACATGATTTCCCTCCAATGGCAAGAAGAAGATTGAGCCTCCAAAGACTCTTCCTCCAAGATCATGAGTCATGCCAACCCAAACTATTCCATTCAAGATGAATGGCACATCATCACCACATGGCATCCAAATCAGAAAATGGCTGAAAGTTATGTAAAATTTTGGATGATACATATGGTCTCTCTGGTGGATATTGGGCAGTTCTCCCAACTGCTTCTTGAGAATTTCATATGGAAAGTGTTCCTGCAAAAAGTTACAAGTTGAATATGTATGTTCTCCCAACATGTGGAAGTAAGCATAAATGTATATTAGCTGTACATATACAAAATAAAAATACACCTGCCCAATGTCATGTATAGATGGGCTACTATCATCATAATCATTGGCTCTGAACACTATGAAAAACCTAAAAATACTTTACTCTTTGGGATACACGGTGCAAACATGTGAGAATGTCATGGAACTTTAAATGCAAATTATCTACACACGAATCTTATAACAGAAAATAAACAATAGCGAGAGCATAAAATATAAAATAGATAAACATAGAGATTTTCCCCTCGATCCCAAATCGGGACGACCAGCTTGATTTTTCATTATATTCCTTTTAGTGTTACAACACATATATATACATGCCGAAGCATACATAAACCCCAATCCATAAACCCTGGATTAGAACATAACCGTAGTTCCCTTGACCGGATCTACAAAACTACCAGGGGCCGAAAACCATCGTACCCCAAAACCATGTGCAAAACCATGCACAAAACCATGGACGCAGACTACCCACCGGAAATTAAGGACCAAAAATTTTTGCAGGGAGCCTTGGAACCACGGCGAGGGGGGGCTATAGCCCCCACATCGTGTCGTTGTGCCGAGTGCAAAGGGGGGCTATCACCCCTTGTGAAATGTCCATTGGAAAGAATATAACACATACCCAACATTCTCCCACTTGTTGTTTCCTTTCCGCAGGGGGCCACAGGAGAGCTTAGTCATTGGCCTAGTTCTTCAACACCCATTATTTCTCTACACCAAGAGAACTTCTGAGTGCTCACAGACTTCGTCAATGCATCTGCAACATTCTTCAAAGTGTCCACCTTTACCAGCAACACCCTTTTAGCCTCAACCATATCTCTAACAAAGTGATATTGAACATCAATGTGCTTTGTCTTTGAATGATAAGCGGGGTTCTTAGCCAAGAAAATTGCACTTTGGCTATCACAGTCTATCCTTATAGCTTGTTGTACCAACCCCATACTTGAACACAATCTCTGCAACCAAACTGCCTCCTTGCTTGCATGAGTGGCTGCTATGTATTCTGCCTCTGTAGTTGAAAGAGCCACTACAGACTGTCTTTTACTCATCCAACTGACTACGCCTCCAAATAGGCTAAACACATACCCACTTGTAGATCTTCTTTGGTCCAGATCTCCAGCCCAGTTTGCATCAACAAAACCACGAATGTCCAACATTCTTTCCAATCTTGGTCTTCCCTGGTAGCACAAGCCATAATCACTAGTGCCATGTAAATATCTGAAAACCCACTTCACTGTTGTCCAATGCTCCTTCCCTGGGTTTGACATAAACCTACTCAATACTCCCACTTTGCACATGTACAATATGCAGTATCAAGTACCATTGCACACATCGAGGGCTTACCTTTGCACTTGCACTTATGGAACATGGGATATATCCTCCTCTTCTTCTTGTGTCTGGGACACTGAACTTTTGTGACAACTTTGCACCTACAGGAATAGGAACACTCACTGGTTTACTATCCTGCATATTGAACCTCTGCAATATAGTCTCGACATACTTCCTCTGGTTTAACCAGAGCATCCTCTTTGCCCGATCTCTCTTAACTTCCATGCCCAAAATATAGTTTGCAGCACCAAGATCCTTCATGTCGAATTTGGAGAACAGTTGGGTCTTCAAATCTTGGATAATTTCTTTGTCATTTCCAATCAACAACATATCATCCACATACAAGACCAAATAAATAACACGGTCACCAATTAATTTAAAATAAAAAAATGATACTCCTTGCTTCTGGTGAAGCCAAGTCCCCGTATATAGGTCTCAAATTTCTGATACCACATCCTTGGTGATTGTTTTAGCCCATATAGAGACTTCTTCAACCTGCATACCAGTTCTTTCTTACCCTTCACCATAAAGCCTTCAGGTTGCTTCATCTATATCTCCTCTTCTAGATCCCCGTGAAGAAATGTTGTCTTCACATCCGTACGTTCTATCTAAAATCAAATCACAACATCAACGAGGTAAAAGTAATCTAATAAGTAACTTTGCTTAGCAGAGAAAAATATCACCTAAATCAATTCCCGGCACCTGGGAATAACCTTTCGCTACCAATCGAGCTTTGTATTTCTCCACCTTGCCTTCTACATTCATCTTCTTCTTAAACACCCATTTTCTCCCAATGGGCTTCCTTCCAGCCGGCAACTCCACCAGATCCCATGCATCATTTTTGTGCAAGGATGCCATTTCATCAACCATAGCCTCCTTCCAGAGTTTTCCATCCTCTGAATCTACTGCCTCCCTGACAGTTCTGGGTTCATCATCAGTTATAGTTAAGGCAAAACCTGAACAGAAAGCAGATGGACTATACCTTTCTAGTTGCCTTCTTTCCCGAACTGATCTTCTCAAAGTTGGAGTTTGTGGCTCTTCATCTTCTGAGTCTTCTTCTGTTGTAGAGTCTGATTCATCCTCCTTTAGCTCAAACTCTATCTTCTCATGTTCCTTTGGTAGGAATTCATGTTTAACAACATCTTTCACTTCTCTAAACACCACATCTCGGCTGTACACAACCTTCCTTGTTTCTGGGTTCCAAAGCTTGTAACCCTTTAAACCATCCTTATACCCAGTAAAGATGCACCTTTCAGATTTATTATCCAACTTGGTCCTTTTCTCCTTTGGAACATGTACATATGAATCACATCCAAATACCCTTAGATGTGAAAGAGAGGGTTTCTTACCAGTCCATACCTCATGTAGAGTCTTATCCTCCAACGCTGATGAAGGTGATCTATTAACTAAGTAACATGCAGTCTCCACTGCCTCTGCCCAGAATTCTTGTCCTAACCCGGTACCACTGAGCATGCTTCTTGCCTTTTCCATCGGTGTTCTATTCATTCTTTCTGCAACTCCATTTTGTTGAGGTGTGTATGGAGTAGTCTTCTGCTGTGCTATACCACACTTCTTACAGAACTCTTCAAATTCCTTCTTGCAGAACTCCCCACCATTATCTGTCCTCGGCGCCTTTATCTTCTTCTCTGTTTGGTTTTCCACCAGAGCCTTAAATTCTTTAAATTTGTCAAAGACTTCAGATTTCTTCCTCAAGAAATATATCCATGTATTCCTTGAGAAGTCATCTATTAATGAAACATAGTACACAAACTTTCCCAGTGATGGAACTGACAGAGGCCCAAACACATCACTGTGCACAAGTTCTAATATCTTGTTTGCCCTCTTAGCACCAGAAGGAAAACTCACCCGATTCTGCTTCCCATATACACAATGTTCACAGAAATTGAAATCCAGAGAACAATTAGACATACCTTCTACCATACCATCTCTATGCAGTATCCGAAGGCCCTTCTCTCCAATATGTCCAAGCCTTTGATGCCATAGCATAGTCTTTTCTCCAGAGACAGCTAGACTTTCCGTCCCACTTTCAGGAACCACAGAACTGTTACACCCATCAATAACAGTGCTACCTTGTAGCTTGTACAGAGTTCCAGTCCGAACTCCCCGCATTAATACCAATGCTCCCCGAACCATCTTGCAGGCATCTTTCTCGAACACTGTTTTTACACCTGCATCATCCATCTTGCTTACAGAAATCATATTTTTGGCCAATGCAGGAATATGCAGAACACCAGGAAGTGTTCTAATCCTTCCACCTTGCAGCTTCAGCTTGACCTTTCCACGTCCGATGATTCTGGCCTTCCTATCATCCCCTAGGAAGACATCACCACCATCATATTTCTCATACTCGCAGAACCACTTCCTATGGGGAGTGAAGTGAAAGGATGCACCTGAGTCAATCAACCATGACTCATGATCTACATGTGTATTTGAAGAAGAAGCCAAATACACATCCCCACCTTCATCCGAGGTGGTTTTTTCCTCTGCAGAAGGAGCATCATCAGATCCCTTTCCTTTCTCGGGAGCTTTAGATCTGCACTCCCTTTTGTAGTGCCCTTCCTTTCCGCATTTCTAGCATACCTTTACAAAATTTCCAGGAGATTTAGATCTCCCTCTAGATTTGGATCTCCCACTCGAAACCTTATTCTTGTTTCTGTTTTGGGACCTTCCTCGTACATATAAGGCATCTCCATTCTAGCCCTCCATATTTCTCCGTCTCATTTCCTCCGACAACAAGGCTGAGACAATGTCATCAAAATTCAAGGTAGTTGTATTGCTACCTATTGCAATAACCAGACTATCCCACGAGTCTGGTAGAGAACACAACAAATTGATGCACTTATCTTCATCTGAGATTTTAATATCAACAGATGACAGCTGACTTACCATAGTATTGAAGGCGTTCAGATGCTCTGTCACCGAGTCTCCATCCTTCATCCTCGGGTTATACAGCTTTTTCCGCAGGAACAACTTATTCACCAGAGACTTAGATTGGTACAAAGTCCCAAGTTTTTCCCACAAATTCTTCGTCGTAGCTTCCCCAGATACATTCAACAATACTGAATCTGAGACACACAATTGTATTGTGCTCTTAGCCTTCCGATCCAGTTTCTTCCAGTCTTCATCTGACATTGCCGTTGGTTTAGTACCTGGATCTACCGCGATCCACTGATCTTTATCCACCAGCAGATCCTCCATCTTGAGCTTCCACAACTCAAAACTCTGACCATTAAATTTCTCGATCTCTATCTTTTCGCCGCTCGCCATATTCTTTCACCGCAAGAATCGATCCCGCAGATCTCCCACTGCACAGGGTCTACCACAGGCCCGAGCAAAAAACCCTCAACAACAAAGGCGTCCCCTTGAAGCCGAAACAGCTTCGATACCAAATGTAGGTTTTAACCCTGAACAAAAATTATCTACACACGAATCTTATAACAGAAAATAAACAATAGCAAGAGCATAAAACATAAAACAGATAAACACAGAGATTTTTCCCCTGGATCCCAAATCGGGACGACCAGCTTGATTTTTCATTATTTTCCTTTTAGTGTTACAACACATATATATACATGCCGGAGCATACATAAACCCCAATCCATTAACCTGGATTAGAACATAACCGTAGTTCCCTTGACCGGATCTACAAAAATACCAGGGGCCGAAAACCATCGAACCCCAAAACCATGTGCAAAACCATGCACAAAACCATGGACGCAGACTACCCAGTGGAAATTAAGGAACCAAAATTTTCGCGGGCCTTCGCCCTATGAACCCAGATTGTACTTGACAAAGGGAGCTATCCCCACTTCTTACGCCCCACCCTGCGCGTGCTTGGTCATTGGAAAGAATATAACACATACCCAACATAGAAAGTACAAATACTCAATAGAGTAATCAAAAAGTACATAAATGCATTCTATACCATACATAGTGAGTGGGATGAAAGTGAGATCCTCCAATAAGTCCTCCCATGAGAATATACTCATAAAAATCTGCAAGAAGAAGGGATACCTCCTCCCTTTGGAATATCTCATCCATAAGAACATGCTCCTATGTGACAGTGCTGTAGGCCTTTGTAATAAGGTTCCATGACTTCTCCCTTTGACATTCCATATGCCAAAACCATCCACCATAGTGCTGATATGTGAGAAGATCATCTTCCGACATGGAGTCTCTCATGATCCTCCAATACTGAAGGGTAGCCTCCTTGCACCATGAATGTGCCTTTCTTCTCTTCAGAAATATCATGAAAACTATGGGAAGAATTTTGCCCATACTCTCCCAAGTGCAACCATAGCAACAATTTTTTTTTTTGCTGCCTCATATCTCCCTCATACAAGCTTCCTCTGAACAAAAACACATTAGTAATACATGGAAGCATGATACAATAAAATCTAGTTTCCAAATGACAACCAAAGAGTGAATCTTGGTTCCTCTCATGGAACCAGCGCAACGCATCCTTGGCCTGCATCAAAATAAAAAATAGCAAGTGCTTTGCTAGCCACTTGTTTGCTGCCATAGTCATCTCATAAGATGAAAACATGAAATTACAATATGGTGTCATTGGTGCACACCAAGAGACATATGGCTCCCCCCACAGCTCATCAAAAAGATAGCCAAGATCAATGCTACAAGTAGCTGCAAGTACATCATCATATAATATGCAAGAAGAAATATTTCTTCTTGTTACATTATGTTGCTCAAATAAAGGAAAGAAGTAAAATACAAAACATGAGATGATACCTCCTCCATTATGTACTTGAGGTCTTGAGCTGAAATGGCTCAACTGGAAATTCTCCCTCACTCCCAATGAGTAGGAAGGTCGTTGTGAAATCCTCTCTATCACCATCTGGGCTATGCATCTCTCCATATGCTGATATATGTCATGCTGGATGCCCTCCCAAGTGAACTCCTCCATCAACTGGAAATATGCATCAAAGTGCATAGAAGAGAAGTCCTCATGTGCTGCATGTAGCAGCTTCTCCTTGAGACTAGAAGATCTAGTCAAGAAGATCCTACCATAGGAATAGATGACCACATCATCCACCATGTATCTGTCATCTCCATCTGGGTCATCAAGAATCATGCATGCACCAAGATCCTTGGAGTACTCTACAAAAAGCTGAGACCTCCAAAAAGGATCAATCCTCCTCAGTGACAGCGCTGGTGATCTGGCATGTGAAGCTCCACTCATGTTGTTGCTTGTTACTTTGACATCCCCCATGCCAAATTTCTCCTCAAAACTCTTCACCTCTCCAAAATCCAAGAGTGGTGAACCCAAAGACAAGGCATCTCTCATCAACTGAAGATCAGGTGGCCTCCCAGGTGGAATGCCTCCATGAAGTGAGACATCAATGTCAAGAGTAGACTGCATATGTGATTGGGCAACCTTGCCCCTTCCCTGACTGCGCAAATTAGTCTGCCTCTTTCTTGCATTGGCTCTCTGAAATAGAGAAGGGTGTGTGCTCCTCATCAACTGATGTTGCTCTTCCTCCCTCTCCCCTTCTTCCAGCTGCAATGCTGCACAATCATGCTGCTCACTGATTTTTCTTGGACCTCTATGTATGAGATCCTAGGGAAATTCTTGCAAAGGCACAATAATCCCTCCTATTGGAGCATATGCTCCTCCTTCCTCTGCATGAGGCACTGGATGTGCTCTAGATGTGACAGCATTGTTGCCCTCTTCTTCATCAATGTGTGTGGGCAACATCTCAACCAATGGATCCCTTTGTGAAAAAGTGATCCCCATGCCCTCTTGTTCAAGAATATGAACTGGAAGTTTTTCTTCCGGAAATATGTAATGCAAGACATCACCTCCTATCATGGTTCTTTGAAACGGAGTTTCCTCCATCACATGCAAGGGTTTTGTTTTCTCAAGTTTTCCTTACTCATGTGTCTCAAGAAGTTTTTCACCAAACCTCTCCATCAATGTTTTTATGAATCTTGCATAAGAGAAAGTGTTGGCATTATTTAAGGAATAAGATTCAAAAATCCACCATGCATGAGATTTACCTCTGAAATGCAGTTCTGCAACTCTGACAGCTTCATCTCCGGAAATATGGTGCAGCTGCAAATAGGAGTTTAGCTCCTTCACCCAAGCTCCAACTGAACATGTAGGTGATCCGGAAAAAGTAGATAGAAGAAATCTATCTGCATCCTGCTGCTAGCTCTTCTCCATCTGGATCTTGCAAAACTCTTGGAAATTAGTATGATCTCTAAACCTCTCAGTTTGAGATTCATACTCTCCCAACAAATCACTAAGAGTCATTCTCATAGGCATTCTTCCTCCTCCCATCCATATCAGGATAACTCTGGGCATTTGACTGCGTTTTGCATCATGGAGTGCAGCTGCATGCTCACACTCACCATGTGCAAATCTAGATTCGGCTCTAGAATCAATCTCCTTTGGAGATCCCATCTCCAATATCCACTTTTTCAGCTCTCCTTGAAAGCTCTTCATAGATTTTGGAAGAAGATTTGTGAGCTTATCTTCCCTTATTTCTACATATACTGAAGCTTTCTGGCTTCTATCCATCTCTCCTTCTTCTGATAGCACTGGAAAGTTTCCCTTCTCAGGAATATCGAAATTTTATTCCAGAGATTGACTGCAGGGGCATTTACTGGATATGTCACCTTTGAAAAAAGGATGAGATCCAGAGGCTACCTGGCCATCTACAGACTCTATCTATAGAGTTAGAAACATTCCCCTTCAGGGATTCAATACTTTTTCTTGAAGCCATGGGCTAAGCCAAAGATCATGCTCTGATACCACTATAATGTTCCTTTTTCAGGATTGCTCATAAAACATGCATGAAAAACGTTTTTCCAGCAACATATGCAACAAAATACTGAAATGGACTATTGGATCCCTTAAAATAATCAATATTCAATGTAAGTACAAGAATAGAGCTGAAACAAATCAAAATAGTTGGGCTAAATAGACCTCCCACACTAGTGTAGCCAAAACTAGTGAAAAACCCCAAGACTGCAAAATCTCGGAGCAGCTGCTCAAGGGACTGCGCAGTCTAAGAGAGGGTTTACACATAAAATGATCAGAGAACAATATATCTACTCATGTATTGATAAACAATGCTGGAGAACAGAGATCTAAGCTGCCTTTACAAAATACAAAAGAAACTGGCAAGGGTTTCTTGTCAAACACTCTATATATAAAATGTGATATTCAGAAAATGACTGAATAATAACTGAAACCCTGAAGTACATGAGTGAAATAGGCTGAAATATTTCTGATCTGATGTATAACCCTAAAGGGCTTCCTCCCATGAAAGGATTAACCTCTCAATCACAAGGAAACTCAGCAATGGAGCCACCAACCATACGATAAGCCTTTGCCTCACGAAAAAGCGTACTCCCTAAAATACATGGGAGGGTGAGAGAAATGGGTGGTCTGATACCACAGATATGAAATACGATCTGGATCTCTCCAAACATATGTCTCAAGTGAATGAAACCTTCCTCCAATGAGTAACTAGCTCAGAAGTCGAGATTCCAATCCCTTCCATTGCTGCACCCAGCAACACTACACAATATCTGGAAAAGTTGTGCTAATGAAGATGGCTGAAGCTTGACCTGAAAAACTGATGTGGAATGATGAATTCAAACTCTTCCAATGAGATCCTCAAATGAAAGAGGTGTGATTCCCGCCCTGAAACACTGAGTGTTAAACAACACTGCAACTTTGCTAAGCAGCAAAGCAGCAACAATTCTTGGAGAGCAAGAATAATGATATAAAACATGAGGAAAAATGCTGGCATCCTCTTCCTTATATCATAAGTGATTTTTCTTGCCCTTGGCCCCACTCACTTAGGTTTCTTCTAACCCAAGCCACCTTTCCCTCCAAGATTGTGTTTTCCAACCTAGGATTCCTCCTCCACTAAAACTGCGTTGTTGACTTTAGTCAAAGCAGCTACAATTGAACCTTTTTCACACATGGAGGTGTTTTATTTCGCTAGAAAAAATGTCTCCTTTCACATTTGGAGTATTCTTATCCTCCTTAGGAGAATTATGGGCTTTTCTACCCATTTATTTACCGGCTATATCTGTTGCTAACACTAATATTCCATTTATCTTGGAAGCTAAAATTTTGGAACATTACACAAGGGCTTACTTAGATTGAACATTGAGGAAAATTCAACCTTTAAGTGCCCAAATTTCCATGTCATAATGTGTAAACCAATCAAAATAATTTAAATTTAAAAATAGGTACATGTAAATATTTTGGAGGGAAAAGAAGAAAAACTACTCTTTAATTGTATTTTAGGATTATCTCCTTATAGGTTTACTCAAATTTCATGTGTAGACACTCGTTGGATGTGTAATTAAATTCCACATCCAATGAGTACCCACTATGCATTCTTTTGAGAAGACCCACATTGATAAAAATTGTAGATACATTAAAAAAGCGTTCAACACGCTTTTTTAATATATCTTCAATTTTTATCAATGTGGGTCTTCTTAATAAAAAATGTAGATACATTAAAAAAGTGTTCAACACGCTTTTTTAATATATCCGCAATTTTTATCAATGTGGGTCTTCTCAAAAGTATGCATAGTGGGTACTCGTTGGATGTGGAATTTAATTACACATCCAAAAATTGTCTACACATGAAATTTGAGTGAACCAATAAGGAGATAAGCCAAAAATACAATTTAAAAAATAGTTTTCTTCTTTTCCCTCCAAAATTCATAATTCTTATTTTATTAATTAACTATTATTTTATTAATTTTTCTTAGGAGGCCACTTTTAGGATGAAATTTCCTGATGCTTGTGGGTTGAAGCATGCAACACAGCGGTGTATGTGCAGAACGGGAGTCCTCATCGGGTTCTTTGCCCTGAGTACACCGAAAGAAGCTTTTTCAGGTAAGAAACTTGATGTGGCACACTTCATAATCTTTGGTTCATCGGTTTATTTTCATGTTTCCAAGGATGCATGGAAAAATCTAGAACCAACAACTGAGTTGAGCATATTTGTGCGGTACACTAAAACACCTCACAACTATCGAGTGTACCTTCCATCTCACAGGATGACATTTTTTCATAGAGATGTGAAATTCGATGAACATAAGGCCATGATAATTTCCCTTGCAAGGGAGATTTAGGTGAATGCAGATGGGGAGATTTTAGCTCCAAAGGAAGAACCTCAGGATGTTGTGGAGCAGCCACAAGCAGAGGAGCAGAGAGTGAAAGTACCCACTCATGCAGATACATCCAGGGATGGAAGGAATCACACTCGAGAGGCTGACAGGTTGATGTGTGATGCTAGAGAGAATGTTGGAGCACCCACATCACAACGCAGACAGAGAAGGTCGCCATATCGGTACACTAGCTACATGGCTCTTATGAGCGAGAGTGTAGAGACTGAGCCATCCTCATTCTAGGAAGCAATACAACAAATATTATGGGTTGATGCCATGGTAGAGGATTATGACTCCATTATCAGGAACAGTGCATGGGAAGTTTTTCCAAGGCCAAAGGACAAGTCGTTTTTAGGACCTAGGTGGATCTACAAGGTAAAGAAAGCAGCAGATGGGAGTGTCGAGAAACACAAGGCCATATTTGTGGCCAAGGGGTTCTCTCAGGTGGAGGGAATAGATTACGAGGATACCTTTGCTCAGGTAGAAAGGTACTCTTCAATCATATATATTCTAGAACTTTCAGTGCAGATGGGATGGAAGGTACATTAGATGGATGTGAATACAGCCTTACTCAACGAAGTGATTGAGGAAGAGGTGTACATAAAGCAATCAGAAGGATTTGAGACCTTCAACAGAGATTCACGTGTATGTAGACTCAAGCGAGTGTTGTATGGATTGAAACAAACACCCTGTGCTTGGTACACCAGGATCAACATCTATTTCACTGGGTTGGGCTTCACCAAAAATGAAGCAGATACACACCTTTACCATATTGTAGTTGAAGGTAAATTATTGATTATAGTATTATATGTTGATGATTTAATTCTAACAGGTGATGAGAAGTTGATAAAATATTTCAAAGTATTTGGAAAGAGAATTCGAGATGAAAGATATGGGGCTCATGCATTATTTCCTTGGTTTGGAAATTTGGCAAGGAGATGGGGAACTGTTTGTCTCTAAGAGAAAGTATGCCAACGAGATATTGAAGAAGTTTCACATGGAGAGTAGAAAACCCATGGAGACTCCTCTAGCAAGCAATTTGAGGAAGGAAGATGTTACTTCAAGAAAAATGGTAGAAGCTACCATTTACAGACAGCTTGTGGATTCACTTATGTACTTGGTGAAAACACGACCAGACATGTGTTATCCAGTTAACCAACTTAGTCAAGCAATGGTTAAGCCAAGAAAACTCTATTGGAAGGTAGACAAACATGTTTTGAGATACCTTTGAGGCACCACTCAATTTGTTCTTTGGTACAGACGAACAGAGGAAGTGAAGTTGCAAGGCTTCATAGATGTAGATTAGGAAGGGAGTTTGTCATACGGGAAGAGCACATCAGGCGGAATCTTCATTATTGGGTCAGCAACAGTTTCTTGGTATATTAGGAAGCAGATATCATTTGCACTCAGTTCAGTAGAAGCATAGTACATGGTTTTTATTCAAGTAGCTTATGAGGCTATCTGGATGAGGAATATCCTTTTTGGGTTATATGGTTAGCAGATGGATCATACAGTGGTTTACTGTGACAATGAGAGTTGTAGCAAACTCTTTATGAATCATTTTTTTCATGTTAGGTCCAAGCATATCAACATCTGGTACCACCATCTTAGAGACTGTGTGCAGAGGCAGATCAAGATGCTAGATTACATTCCTACGTAGGAAAAGGATGTGTACATCTTGACGAAGGCACTGTCAAGAGGCAAATTCGAGTTTCATAGACGCAAGATCAGGGTTTCTGCTAGTCCCTTTCTTGCTAAGACGGAGTGTTGAAAATGGCACCAGGAAATATTCTAATTTAATTTTTCCTTGAATTAAATTAGAAGAAAATTGTAATTCCACATCTCATGACAGATTGTACAAGTTAACTAAGTTATTTTGATTTATTTGGTTCAGTTAATTCTAGTTGAGGGTCTTAACTTGAGTCATGTAGAGTGGTTCATATTGTTTAAGATCCTTAGTTGAGTTTATTTTTTGTAATTAATTAATTCAACTTATCTGAGTTAAAATCAGTTTAACTAGTTCCAATTGTTGGAGGAGGAACTGGTAGAAGGTCAAAGTGTGGAAATGGAACTTGAACCACACTCAGTGATCAACCAGATAACTGATAAATCAGACATAAATAACTCATTCATCTGTGAACTGAGAGTTACCCAGTTGAGATTGGAGTTCAAGGGCATTGTATTGTCAGTTGTGTAATCATACAAATTGTACAAGTGGTGCATGTAGTCAAAGGAAGGCATGTGATGGATTGCGCAGTATTGGATGGGGATTTCCCTAATTAATAGGGGATAATTACCCAAGGAAACAGCGCAAGGAAATAGGGACTTAGGCAAGCCAAAATTTGGTTAAGTATTGGCCTACGCTTGTCTAGGAAGCAGTGAGATAGATAGAGATAGTGCAAAGGTTGCTCGGGCATGAGCAAAGCATTGTAATCTTCTCATATTTTCTGAATAATGCAATATACAGATAGCATGGTTTTTAGTTGTGGCATTCCCTAGGAAATCATTGTGTAATGTGTTGATGTGATTATTTCTCTTTTATGCTTCGTGATTTCTTGATCATTTAAATTGGTCTCCAAAGTTGGTAGAGTAGATTCAATATTGATGAGAACTTCTGGAAACCTGTGTATTTTGTTCAAACAGCCCAACGTTTCGGGTGAACACTTCATGATCTTCGAAGTAAAGCTTTAACAAATGATAGGAAGATTGTTGGACCGAATATAATGTGTTGTATTAATTATTTTTCTTTTATGCTTCGTGATTTCTTGATCGTTTAAAAATTGGTCTCCACAATTGGTAGAGTAGATTCAATATTGATGAGAACTTACGGAAACTTTGTGTATTTTGTTCGAAAGACAACGATTTCAGTGAACACTTCACCCATCTTCGGGGCAAGAAAGCTTTAACAAATGATAAGAAAGTGTTGGACAACAATTTC
>JAXQQM020070687.1:0-113208 GCA_034641835.2 Pinus albicaulis | reverse complement strand
GAGGACGGGGCCTTTAGGAGGTCACGAGAGTTAGAGTATCTGGATCAGCCAGACCCTCAGCAGCAGTTGAGTCAGTCACAGGGATCCAGTGGGCAAGGATCAGGAGGATCCAGAGGTACATCTATGACGATGTCAGGTTCGTCAGTGGGGAGTGGCTTTCCTTGAGGAGTCGAGAGGGGGTGGAGCTATAGGCACGCGGAAGCGGTCCACGGGCGGTTCACTAGGGAGTCCAGCGATGGACGGTTCACACGATGCCTCGGCATCTGGGTTCAGGTGCAGGCAGGAGGACAACAGACAGACAGTCAGGAGTTCAGGCTCCTGATGATGATGAGGAGGAGGAGTTTCATTCTCCAATGGGAGAAGTATGCTCAGGGAAGAGGAAGCCCAAGTGGCTTCGGGACACCTTGAGAGAGGCCACATCTGTTGCTGGGCCTAAGAGGCCGGTCAGAGAGAGCAGACCACCTAAGAGGTTTTGTAGCTATATGGCAATGGCTACCAACATCCTTGACTCTGAGCCTTCTAGCTATGAGGAGGCAGCTAGCCAGCAGGTCTGGAGAGAGGCCATGCATGAGGAGTATTCTTCTATCATGAAGAATGATGTTTGGGAGGTGGTGCCGAGGCCTGAGGGCAAATCCGTGGTTACTTCCAGATGGCTTTACAAGGTAAAGCATGCTGCAGATGGCAGCATTGAGAAATTCAAAGCGAGGTTTGAGGCTAGAGGGTTCTCCCAGGTAGAGGGAGTTGATTATGAGGAGACCTTCGCTCCCGTGGCTCGATATACTTCGATCCGCTCCATTATATCGATAGCAGCAGAGATGGGTTGGAAGATCCATCAGATGGATGTGAAGACCACATTTCTCAATGGCTTCATACAGGAGGAGGTGTACATTGAGCAGCCACAAGGCTTTGAGGTGCATGGGAAGGAGTCCCATGTGTGCAGACTGAAGAAGGCCCTTTATGGCCTGAAGCAAGCTCCCAGAGCTTGGTACTCCAGGATAGATACACACTTGCAGGGGATGGGTTTCACAAAGAGTGAGGCAGATCCGAACCTTTACTATATTGTGATAGGTGAGGAGCCTCTCATTCTGGTGCTGTATGTGGATGACTTGGTCATTACTGGTGCAGAGAGACTCATAGAGCACTGCAAGAGAGATCTTGCGGCGGAGTTTGAGATGAAGGACATCGGCTTGATGCATTAATTTTTGGGTTTGGAGGTGTGGCAGGAGGAGGGGAATTTCTTCCTGGGGCAGGGGAAGTATATTGTGGACATCCTTGGCAGATTCCACATGGAGGATTGTAAACCCATGTCGACACTGATGATCACCAACTGGAAGAAGCTTCATGCTTCGGATTCCGAGTTGGTGGATCCCACATTGTACAGACAGCTGATTGGTTCCTTGATGTATTTGGTCAACACTAGACCAGATATTTGTTTTGCAGTCAACACGATGAGTCAGCTTATGTGTGAGCCTAGGAAGGTTCACTGGGTGGCTGCAAAACACATTTTGCGGTACTTGCAGGGGACAGTGGATTATGGTCTGGACTACAGGCAGGGGGATGGAGTGAGATTGGAAGGTTACACTGATTCTGATTGGGCAGGTTGTGCTTCTGATAGGAAGAGCACTTCAGGGTGCTGTTTTGGGTTGGGTTCGGCAGTTGTGTCATGGTTCAGCCGAAAGCAGCAGTCAGTAGCATTGAGTTCAGCGGAAGCAGAGTATATGGTAGCCAGTCTAGCTAGTTGTGAGGCCATCTGGCTTCGCAAGATGTTGTTTGGCTTATTTGGTCAGCCGTTGAGACCTTCAGTGATTTACTGTGATAATCAGAGTTGCATTAAACTCACGGAGAATCCAGTATTTCATGACAGGTCAAAGCATATCGGGATCAAATATCACTTCATCAGAGACTATGTTCAGAAAGGAGCCGTGAAGCTTGAGTATATTCCCACTGATGAGCAGGTTGCAGATATTCTTACCAAAGCCTTACCACGGGGCAAGCATGTCTACTTCAGAGACAAGATGGGTGTGGTGAGGAACACCTTCCTCGGTATGAGGGAGTGTTGAAATTTGGTACCGGAGGACAGGTGGTTCCCTAAGGCTTTGATCTTTGGCCTAGGGAAAAGTGTCCAAAAGAATTTAATTTTTTTCCTAAGGCATTGGATTTAGGGATTCCCCAAAAGTCACTTAAGGTTAGGTTAAAGGAGGAAAAGGTCATTCATTCTTTCATGAGCAGATTGGGAGAAGGAGAGAAGGAGAGCAAGGGAGATTTCCGAGCAGAGAAGAGAAAGAGGGCAGCTGATAGAGACTTCAGCAAAATCCGTACAACAGCAAGGAGGCACGGTTTCCAAGGCAGAAATCCGTACAGCAAGTGTTGGGCACATTTTTCGAGGGAGAGAGGCACAGTTTTCAAGGAGAACCGTACAGCAGCTTCAGCATTTAATTCTGGGCAGATTCTGGGCACAGAAATCGAGGAGAGAGACTGCTGCTTGGTGGTACAGATTTCTGGAAATCTGTACAGCAGCCGTACAGCCAGTTTCGGCACAGATTTCGAGGCAAAGGAGCGCAGATTTTGAGGAGAAGCAGCAGCTGGGTTTTCCGTACAGTCCGTACAACATTACGGCCGTACAGCTGGGCACAAAAATCGAGAAGCTCATTTCAGCATTTAATGCTGTCATAAATGCTGTAAAATTTTTGTTTTGGGTTTTTCCTGTTTTGCACGTTTTCCAAGGCGGAGTGAATGCACGGAAATCGAGATAAGTACTGTTGTTTAGTTGCTGAAATTTTTGCTGTAATTTCTGCCTCTCTGTAAAAGCATTTTTCAGAAATAAGAAGGAGCTCTCAAACTGGTTTTCCCCAAGAGTTGTAGGGGGTTTTTCCAGGGTCATGTTGACCAAAAATCTCAGTGTTCAAATGTGTTGAATGACGGTTTCAGCTTGCTGTGTGTTTTGTTTTATTTCTGCAGTTTCAGCATTCTGAAAAGTTTTCCAGAATTTGTGTTTCAGCAAAGTAATTTGTGTTTCAGCAAAGTAACTTGTGTTTCAACAAAGTAACCTCTGTTTCAGCAAATAAAAATTATTTTTCTGATTGTTGAATGTAAGGATATGGGAAAGGGCATTTAACTAATAGGAGAAATAAGTGATACTGAAACCGGGGTTGGAAAACAGGAAATTTCTACATGGTATCAAAGCTTGAGTGCTGAAAGTGCAGTTTGGGACAGCAAGGAGAAAAATACAGCCTGCTGATTTTTCACTCAGAAAATTCCAGCAAGCTGATTTTTTCACAAACAGAATTTTTACCTTTACTACAGCAGTGCTATTTTTCAATTTTAGGACAGCAGGATGTCTTTGGGATTGAGGGTGGAGGATAGGTTGGATGGGCATACCAATTTCAGTGTTTGGAAGGAGAGAATGCAGAGTATCTTTGAGGAGGCGGAAGTCTGGGACATAATGGTGCATACCGCATAGAACCCTGTGAATGTGCCTACTGATGCTACTCAGTTGGCAGCATATAATAAAAAGAACAACAAGGGTAAGAGACTGATTCTATACGGAATCAAAGACTATTGCATTCCTCATGTGAGAGGAAAGAGAAATGCTCATGAGATGTGGACAGCATTGACCAACCTCTACCAGAGTACCAATGAAAACCGGAAAATGGTCCTGAAGGAGAAGCTGAAGAACATTAAGATGGGTAAGACTAATAGTGCAGCTGGATATCTCACAAAGATTACTAATGTGAGAGATGAGTTGGCAGCGATTGGAGAGGCCATTCCACCCACTGAGTTGGTGCGGATTGCAGTGAATGGCCTCCCCAGTTCATGGATGAACTTTGCTGATGAGGTTTGTGCACGTGAGACCCTTCCCACATGGGAGAGGTTTTGGGATGATTGCATTCAGACAGAGATCAGGAAAGGTCAGCTTGGGGCAGCCAAGCCAGTTGAGCAGGATGAGGATGTAGCACTGTTGGCAGGACGCAAGAAGGGCAAAGGGAAGAAGCAGGCTTCCACAAGCAATGGTGGGGGCAAAGGCAAAGGTAAAGGTAAACGGGATAACTCACAGAAGGACTATTCCAAAGTGAAGTGTTGGAATTGTCAGAAGATGGGACACTATGCAGTTGTGTGTCCGGAGAAGAAGAAGAAGAAGGGGAAGAACCAGAGCATCGGATCCCGAGCGAGAGGGAGTTGAGACACTGGATCATTTTGGCCAGGAGTTTGGGTTCACTGCGTGTGAGTCCTCTAGTGCGGGATTATCTGCCATAGAGGTTCAGAGGGAGCATGCATTTCCCTCGATTAGCGGGGCATCTTCGGGTATCTGGTATGTGGACAGTGGGGCTTCACGTCACATGACAGGAGTCCATGAGTACTTCTCAGAGCTTTTAGAGAGTGGCACTGATGTAGAGGTAGTACACGGTGATGACAGAGTTGTTAGAGCAGTCGGTGTGGGAAAATTGACATTTCAGAGGGAGTCCAAACCTCCCTTGAAGGTGTCAGATGTTCTTTATGTGCCAAGGATGAGGAAGAACCTCATATCCGTCTCAGCTTTGGAGGATAGAGGATATGAGGTACTGTTCAGGGGAGGACAGGTGTTGATGTATCCCAGGGGCACTCCAGCTGATTCAGCTAGAGTGATAGGTGTACGCCATGCAAAGGTGTACAAGTTTGCATTCCAGCCCCTTTTGGCATTGAGCAGTAGTACCGACAGCAGAGCTAGCAGTTCTGAGCTGTGTGAGATTTGGCACCGCAGGATGGGGCATTGCTTTGCACTGTACTCCTAAAGCCACTGTGCTACTACAACTTTGCATTGCGTAAACATGTCTCCTCTGCGATGTTGAAGTCCCATCAGCCCCTCTGTGCTGCTCCCTCTACAGCATCCCAACCTCTGCCTCTGCTTCAGCCGTGATCCTCTGTACCCACTGCTCCAATCATTCTTTCTACTGCCTTAAGTCTCCCGTAGCACGGATGTGATCCAAGAGTTGGTCTACTCAAGGATCCTGCCACCACTCTGTAGTTGCTCTACAGATCAATATTGCCCCACCTCTTCTCTCAAGGCACATGAGTGCTCATGGCTACGTCATCATCAGAGCCATCGTCTTCTTTAGTTGCCGCAGCGTTGGAACTAGAAGCTTCCTTGTCCTTCATACTTGGAGGAAAATTGCTGGCGAAGTGTCCAAGTTCACTACATTGGAAACATTTGATCTTAGATAGATCACGCTTCTTTTTCCTTTGTTGCTTCTTAGATGCTAGGGCTGCATCTTCCTCTTCCTCCTTCTTCACTTTGCTTGATCTGGTGTTGGTTTGTCTCTTGGTCATTCAGCGAATTTCCTATTGTCGGAGGATAGCCCACATATCGTCCCAGTTTGGAAGGTCCTGTCTGCCCAAGATGCTTTGGACAAACGTTTCCTAATCCTCTGTGACTGCGTTTAGAGCAGTCCTCATCATGACATCATCCTCCACCTTGACCCCCATGGCAATCAGTTAGTCCCGAATCGCCTGCAACCTGAAGAGGAAAGGATCGATTTTCTCTCCCTTAGTCATCATAAACAACCTCATCTGGTTCTCCAGAATCATCTTCTTCTGGACGGATTTCCCTTGATACAGTTGTTGAGATTTTGTGTAGTTGGGGTAGCATCGGGTGTGCTCTAGCCCTAAAAATTTGTGGAGGGGCTAAGACACACTTGATCTCCAAAACCCAGAAAGCGTTTGGAGAAATTTCAGTTGGTGTTCAAGTTATTCAAATAATTAATTATTTTAATGTATTTCCTAAGTCCAAACTTACGAAAATTAAATAATTAAAGTGAATTAATTAACACATGCTGAAATGTTCTAAATGATGTGGATCAAGCTGTCTTTTAATCTGAGCCATTGATGAGTGTTTTAATCTCGACCATTGATGAGTTCAAGGGAAAAGTATAAGAGAAAGGCTTGAGGGTCAGTTGGAGGTACACACACAGAGGCAGAGCTGAGAGACAAATCTGGAATTCTAGAGTAGGGTTTGCTAAGAATTTCCAGAATTGTTTTCTGCAACGAGGGGTAGTATTAGCTAAGGGGATGATCTGATCCCGGAGCCAAGAGACAGCAAGAGGCAGAGGAGCAGCTTTCAAGGATAGCGCAGAGGAGCAAGGGCAGTAGCAGGAAGGGCAGCGCTGCAGCTTCAGAGGGCTTCAGAGTTACGCAGAGGCCTCCACAAGCAGCGTAAAGGACTGCATCACCCACTCTGGGGTTACGTAGTCCCTCTCTCAGCAACATAGAGGCACACAAAGCCTAGCAGGGCTGACGTTGGGGCTTCAGGGGCAGTGTTGGGGTTTCTACGACCAGATCTGAGCTGAGTCTTGTAAATCTCGTTTGAGGGTGTGGATCAGCAAAATTTTGGTCTCAGAATAGCAGGTTAGCTGCAGATCTACTTTTATTCTCTGTCAGGTGAACTAGATTTGGTGCCCATATTTGTTGTACTCAGAGTCTACTTAATAAAATAAACCCTCATTAATATTGCACAGGTTTTCCCGCTTTGGGTTTTTTCGGGGACTTATGTCCAAAAATCAGTGTGTCACTTTGTTTGAATGAGCGTAATATTCAGTAAATGATCTGCATGTGTAGATTGTTAGTTGTGTTTACTTCGGTATTTTCTTAATCATATTTCTAAAGATAACTTATGTAATTTAATCAAGTAGGAGAAGTAAACCATGATACTACAGTAGAATTTTAACATGGTATCAGTGCGATAGCAGATCAAGCTGAAGAAAATTTTTTCTGCAGGACAGCAGCAGAAGCAGTAGAGATCCGGAAGGGGCAGCTTGGCAACAGGAGGATGCAGACCCAGGAAGGGTTGGAAACACTGAAATACTGAGAGGGGGGGTGAATCAATATTTCTTTCCAATTGTTATTTTTACCAGTTAGATCACTTATATTTAGAACACAATATGAACAATAAGAATAAATGCTTTTATTAAATTCTTCTTTACAATAAAAATGATACAATAAGTGTAGGGCTCCAACCCAAGATGAAGACACTGATCTTCAATCCTTCAAGGCACCAACTTGTAATTTGCCAAGCACCTACTTGAACTTCACGAGGCTCCGACCTCTAGGGCACCAACCCTATCTTCCAAGGCTCCAACCTTGTCACTTTGAGCTGCAACCTCGAGGGCTCCAACCCTAATCTCTAGTACAAGCACCAGCCTGGTCTTCTTGAGGACACCTATCCTCTAGGGCTCCAACCCACTGCTTCAATTTGTCAAGTTAAGTTTGATGATCTTCAAGGCTCCCAATCTCTTCTGCAATCTGCCTTGACAATATCTTCTCTCTCAACAATGCCTTCTCTAAATCACTTCATCAATGCCAAACTTATCTTATCATGAAGGTGTCGCCACAACTCTTCATGGCACCCAAACACTTCTCTTCAGGGTTGCATCATGAAGGCCTTAACAGTGCATCATAATCTCCAAGGGTGCCTTCAAGATCAACTTCAGTCTTCAATAATTCTTTCTCAAGATGTCTTTACAATACCTTCACAATATCCTCAAGTCAACTCATAGGCTCTTCAGTGAGGTTGCTCCAAGTTGCTCCAAAGATCGGCTCCAAATGATGCTCTCAACAAGTCTCCAAAAGTCTTCAAGCGTACTTTAATAGTGCTTCAACAAATCTTCAGTGAATACTCTTACAATTCTTTCAATGGAGAGTCCCACAAATGTGTTCAAGATACCTTGCTACAGAGATGACTATTTTGTAATATTCCCAATTAGCGATAGCTAATTGGAAATATTAATTTTGACTAATTTTGCCTTATTATAGTCGAAGCATGAATAAAGTGAGTAAAATATTAATTAACTCACTTAGGATAAAACACTTTCCTAAGTCCACATCGAAATTAAGGGAGTGGGGCCTAGTGGCCAAGTGGACAGCGCAGGAGAGGGACGTAGACCACGTGGGCAGCATGGGGCCTACCTCACGCAGATGGGAGGGATAGCATGGGCCAAGGAGCACGTGGAGGAGGTGGGGCCTAGGGAGAGAGAGGCCCAGTGTTATAAAAGGGAGGAGAGCCCCCTCATTTGGTTATTCATGTTTATGCATATTGAGCTAGTCATTTCGACTTGGAGCACGTTGGCTGTTTAGCTTGTCTGCAGTACTGTTCAGTACATCGGGTGTCTCCGTTCGGAGATCCCACCCTCAGCCCCGGGAGACTTCGAGTGCTTGCTCGGGTGAGGTATTTCCGTCAGCGTTTTGCAGGAGGATGTAATATCCCCAACGGGAAATAGCCAGTAATATACAGAAATATGACAGACAGATATATAAAACAAAATGCCGGAACCCAAAATATGGAACAAGTACACATAAAATGCCAGAACACTAAGCCATTTTATTAATCTGAGAATACATATATAGGGGTACAAGATTGTAATATTCCCAATTAGCTTTGCTAATTGGAATATTTCATTTTTGCTTTATTTTGCCTCTTTAGCTAGAAATAATAAATAAAGTGAGAAATAAGAGGGGTCACCTCACTTTAGTCACCTCACTTTATAAATAAAGTGTTATTTTCCTAGTTGATTGACGTTGTAACTTAGAGAGGGGGCCTTGGGGGTCCACGTGAGTATGATGGGGAGGCATCAGGCTAACCCAAGATTAACTGCGCAGGCCAAGGTGAGTGAAGGACGCAGTTAGAGTTTTGGAGGGAGTTTAGCATTATAAAAGGTGGGGTTCTCACCTCATTTGATCATTCATGATTTGATATTGATATTGAGAGCTAGACTTATACATGCCTTGACACGCCGGTTGTTTAGTCGGTGCGGACTGTCCTTTAGTGCTGTAGGAGTGTCCAGAATTACTACAGTCGGAGATCTCACCCCTTAGCCGGGGGACTTCGGTGCCTTACTGTGGAGTTATTTACGGTTTCACCCTTAGCTTCGGGGACTTCGGGTGCACGCCTAGTAAGGTTAATTTACGAGTAACACCCCTTGATTTCGGTGGAAATTTGGTAGCAGTTTGGTGGAGATTTGGAGAGAAAAGCCTTGCTTTGAGCTGCCTTGAATCTAGAGAGCGACAGTTCAAAGGAAAAGGAAAGGGCTGAGATTTAGATGCAGGAGGAAAGGACGTTGTTCTGGGGAGAAGATGTGAGATCTAGCCTAGAAGAGAACCGACCCATTCTAGAAAGCGAGAAGGACGAGATGCGAGGAGCACATTGACAGATCCAGACTTGGGGATTGTAGATCTGAGGAGATATTTGCAGATCTAGTTCAGTAGGGTGCAGATCTGGAGGAGTAGCATTAGATCCAGCCTTGGGTGATTCAGATCTGAAGAGATATTGGTAGATCCAGCCTTGGAGAGTGCAGATCTGGAGAGATAGCATCAGATCCAGCCTTGGGTGATTCAGATCTGAAGAGATATTGGTAGATCCAGCCTTGGAGAGTGCAGATCTGGAGAAATAGCATCAGATCCAGCCTTGGATGATTCAGATCTGAGGAGATATTGTCAGATCCAGCCTAGATCTGAAGAGACAGCAGTAGATCTGCCCTTGGAGGACGCAGATCTGGAGGAGGAGGACGCAGATCTGGATTGAAGGCTTCAGAACCAGCAGAATCTGAGCATATAGGACGCTGATCCATCAGGAGGGACGCTGATCTGATGAGCAGGGTTATGTGAGCAGGACTTGACAGCGTTTTCCAGGGTCTTTAGCCTTGAGGAGCTGAGTTTTTCATTTGGAGGGTTTTTGTGGCCAGCCTTCCATCTGTTTCTGCGCTGTCACTAGCAGAGACAGCGTTTCTGTGGGTGAGGGTTTGGAGGATTGAGATCAGCCTTTTTCAGTCTTCAGTTTGTAGCTCCAGTGCATGCCAGCAGCAGCTCTTCTACAGCCAGCTAGGACGCTGTCCTTATTTGCAGCCATTGTCTATCTGAGAGGTTTCTACTTGCCTGGGGCAAGGATAGGTGCACTTACTCTGATTATCTTGTACTCCTGCCTATATGTTCTGAAATTAATAAAATGGCTTAGCATTCTGGCATTCTATGTGTACTTGATCTACTATCTGGTTCCAGCATTTGTTTCATGTATTTCTGTCTGGCATATTTCTGTGTATTACTGGTTATTTCCCTTTGGGGATATTACAGTGGTATCAGAGCATAATTCTGGCTCAGCCTGTGGTCTATGACATCGGGAAAGAGATCATACAGAGCAATAGCAGTTGCAATACCAGAAACGCAGTTGGAAAAAGGGCCAAAATAAAAAGGGTCAAATTTTGAAGTTTGGAATTAGGAAAAACGTTTTCTGGGTTTTTCTGGGCTTTGGACAAGGATCACCTTCCCAAATTCCTGGAATCTTCTGAGTAGTTTTCAATGGGTAAATCGGAGGTCAAAGTTAAGCAGCGGTATGGTTTTGCAGCAGCCGTGCAGTTTCTGAGGAGCCTGTGAGGGAGACAGAGCAGTGGGATCCGATGGCAGACACAGCTGAGAAGTTGGATGCACTCATCCATCACGTACAGGAGATATCACAGAGGCTCTCAGCCATAGAGGTCAGTCAGAGAGAACTCCCTAGGGGTTTTCAGATCGTTCGGCATGATGCCCCTCGGCATATGGATTCATGTACACCCACACGTCCCACTATGCCCACATTCTTGCCAGAAGACACAGGAATAACAGTACAGCGAGAGGTAGATCCGGCTCGGATGGCTGACATTCTTGCAGAATATCAGGCTTTCGGACAGGGGTTCATGGATGCTTTCCCCTTCGAGAGATATATCCTGTACCAGTATGGCATTAGACTCTATGATCAACAGCAGGGGCACCGGCATCATCATGGTGGAGACTACCACCGCACCGCGAGTAGAGATTATGTTCAGCTCCAGCGTGATAGTAGACCTCACAACTTTCGCAGAGGGAACAAGCACTCACATGATAGGGGCTTACAGCGCACAGCGGACAAGTTGGATACCTCTTCCCAGCTTGACCGAGTATCGGAGAGGGAAACCATTAAAATGGTTACCTCACACTTGGAGGAAGAGGACACACAGGATTGCAGGGAGCCTGAGGTTACACCTAGTGTGACACAGGACTCACCATCATTGGAGACCTCCTTGACCGTGCCGGTTGATATCATAGTGGAGGTAGAGCCTACCCCGGTAGAGCCATCCGCTGAGGTGATGACTGGAGCCATGTCCGAGTCCTCGGGTGGTAGCAGCACACAACAGATGGGTGAGGTGTCAGGAGATGTATCCACCTTCGATGAGGTACTAGCAAGTACAGAGGTATTGGATGATGGTCGCAAACAGCAGTATCATCGGCTTCGGACGGACCTTCGAGTTTTGAGAGAGAAGGCCGCGTCAGTACGGGAGACCATTTTGTTGCAGGACCAGAAGCTGGAGGGTATGAGAGCGACTTGTGCCAAGTCGGCGGCCAAGTTGGTCCACATTGGGGAACAGCTGGATTCCCTGATGGTACAACCAGAGGGCACATTGGAGCGTCAGATCATTCCCCTCCAGGTATGCATGGATGGGACTGGCGGTGTTGTTGAGTCATCTCTTCCCGTTGGAGAGAGAGAGGCAGAGCCACCTAGTCAGATCTCATATGCTGACTTGGATAGCGGTATGAGACGATCAGAGTTGTACAGGGTACAGCATCCATATGTTGAGATTGGATGGAGAGAGATTTTGAGTTGGTACTCGGTGGAGCGGGCTATGGAACACAATGATTTGGTTCCCTTCTCACAAGAGCAGATAGAAGATGGAGGACATCCTCGGATGGATAACATCTCTCATGCTTGTGTTGGACATCCCTTGAGCCGTACACATCATGATGGGAGGTTTTTGCCTACCACCTATTTGATTCTTGATAGGGTCTCATTGATCCTCGAGAAGTTCATATTTCAAGATCCGATGAAGTGCAAAGTCAGAAGCTTGATTTGGGAGGATGGTAGCCCTCATGGGAGGAATACCAGGAGAAGAAGAAGGCATCCACAAGTGATTGAGTGGACGTGGTTGATGAGCAAGGAGCTAGGGGGCTACTTGCAGATCTATGACACAAGGCAGCAGGAGGCTTGGCTGCGCTGGTTACTCTTGAAAGAGTTTGGCCATCACTTGGCAAACACTCTTCTTAAGAGTAGGAGGATGGGGAAAAGATGTATGGATACTTGCATCATTGAGCAGCGTAGAGTATGGATGCATGGTGTTGATGTGTTACTCCTATTATTCATTGTGTCTTCATCACATGAGTTGTATGATGGAGGAAGAGGGGATGGCACTATCTCTTTGATCCTTGAGGATGGCTTGGAAGCACTTCCATCTTGGGAAGTATTCCGCACTTGTTGTAGCATTATTGGAGAAGCCTTTGACAAGGGGCATGTCAAAGAACAGAGTCTTGTATTGACAGGAGCTTATTTGCATGAGCTCACAGCGTTGTCACCTTGGATCAGGACATTATGGATGAAGTGTGCGCAGCAGAGATATGGTGGATCTATAACCCATAGGTCCCAGGATCACTTCATATTTGTTGCACTTGATGAACAGAGAGGAGGTAATGATGATAGAGACATTTATCACTATGGCATATTCTTCTTAACTTGGATTTCCAAGCATAAGGAGGATTATCTTCTTGTAGCACATGGTTCATTCTTCTTCATAGCATGCCAAAACACTATGGATGACTCATTTATGGATCCATGTACCATCTTACTTCCAGCATATGGTGAGGAGTTTGTCTATACATTCATTGATTTGCACACTCTTGCCATTCCTATGCAGTGCATTGCTTCACAAGGGGGCAAGCTTGTCATATTGCTCCATGAGTTTTATTGGGCCAATCTACATGATCGAGGCAACCATCTCTTTTGTGGCCTTGGGCAAATGTTTTATCACTACATGTATGTTCATTTGCTGCACTATAGCATGTATCATATAAAGACATGCATGATTAACTATGTAACAAGAAACATTTTGCCTTGTACTTTCATCAAGCAACAACTTGTAAAACTGCGCTGTACTTGTTGGGGAAGCTGTTGGTACCTCTTTGCATCACTTGTAACCTTTAGCGTTTCCTTCATTTTGCTACTGATCATGTCTCCATTTGCTGATATAGATCAGATTTGTATGGGAGGCTTGATTATGAGAGAGACACATGAGCTGGATGTGTCTTTGAGTATTTTCTGCACTACATGTTCTAATGGGAGCATGGGAGGAGGCATGGCCACCACTACTACATATGTGTTCTCTTTTGAGGTGGGCCATGAGATTGATATTCATCCATTGTACAGCTATGGGCAAGTGTTTGGCCTTATGTTGTTGTCATATTCAACCATTTACTATCCATTAGTAGATGTGATGAATCTTGCACATTGCTTGCCATGTAATTTTCTGAAGTTGCAGTGGATGAGACTACGTTGTATCCTTGTGAGAGATTGTTTGCATTATGTATCCTCATGTAGAACTGTCAGCAAACATCTCATTAGGGTGATCCATGATGACCATGTCATATTCTTCATGGATGGTTTGTTTTGGGCCAACTTTGATAGAGGCACCTTCTATGGTGGATGGTTTTTCACTTTGCCATTGGAGGGCAATAATTTTGCAGCCCAGGATCAGCATAGACTCTACGCTTGTCCTGAGTGGAGAGAAGGACAGCATGGGGTAAGCTATGATGCTTGCCAAGTTCATATTTTCAGCCCACCTTCATTACCAGAGCTTGAGGTGGAAGGAGATTTTCAGGAGTTGCCTTGTTGGGAGGTGGCTCATTTTGTCCGGGTGATTGCTTGGAGATGGAGGATCCACAGGAGGGAGATATTCCTCATTATATTTTCGACTCCATGCCTTGATTGGAGAGAGGTGACGAGTTGGTTCACAGTTGATGGGCCAGCTTACACAGTCATAGATGCAGAGCAGCAGCGGTCATGGTCTTTAGTCATAGCCAGAGGCAGTGAGCAGTTCGAGTCACGGGACTTGTGCGATTATTGGCCACAGTGGCGATGGGATCCGGGAGGACTATTGATTGGCTAGTACCATGAGAGGCCAGCTTGGGATCCTGGCATTGAGATATCCCTTCATATCATGGTGATGCAGGAGACAGAGAGGTTTCAGTGGGACCCAGGCACATTTTGCAGTAGTGGCGGGGAGCATCAGCCAGAGAGTAGGCTTGTTCAAGCATTACTTGAGAACAAGCAATTTTTGCCGGATGAGGATGCCACTTGGGAGAGCGAGCAGACTTTACAGCATTCATCATTTCAGTTGCTTGAGGACAAGCAACGTTTTGCCGGGGGAGACTGTAATATTCCCAATTAGCTTTGCTAATTGGAATATTTCATTTTTTGCTTTATTTTGCCGCTTTAGCTAGAAATAATAAATAAAGTGAGAAATAAGAGGGGTCACCTCACTTTAGTCACCTCACTTTATAAATAAAGTGTTCTTTTCCTAGTTGATTGACGTTACAACTTAGAGAGGGGCCTTGGGGGTCCACATGAGTATGATGGGGAGGCATCAGGCTGACCCAAGGTTAACTGCGCAGGTCAAAGGAGAGTAAGGACGCAGTTAAGTTTTGGAGGGAGTTTGGCATTATAAAAGGAGGGGTTCTCACCTCATTTGGACATGCTTGATTTGATATTGATATTGAGAGCTAGACTTCTGTCTGCTTCAGCACGCCGGTTGTTTAGTCGGTCTGCAGCACTGTTTAGTGCAACCGAGTGTCTCCGTTCGGAGATCTCACCCTTAGCCTCGGGGGACTTCGAGTGCCTGCCCTGGTAAGGTTATTTTCGGTATCACCCTTAGCTTTCCGCTTGGGATCTTCTGAGTGTTACATTTGGCAAGGTTATTTCCTCGAGTAATATCTTTCGCCAAGGATAATGCACAGTTAGCTGCAAGGCATTCGCAGAGGAGGAAGCTCCTTTGATGATCTTCCAAGGCACTTGAGTGGAGGGACGCCGTCTCGTGAGGGAGGAAGGACGTGGTCAGACCGAGAGGAAGGATGTCAAGCCCAGAGGAAGGAGGACTGCATCTGGTTGGGCACACGCAGCAACTGTGACCGGGAGGACGCAGATCTGAGAGATCTAGCCTGGGAGAGTGCAGATCTGAAGGAGTAGCATTAGATCCAGCCTTGGAGGATTCAGATCTGATGAGATATTGGTAGATCCAACCTTGGAGAGTGCAGATCTGAAGGAGTAGCATTAGATCCAGCCTTGGAGGATTCAGATCTGAGGAGATATTGGTAGATCCAGCCTTGGAGAGTGCAGATCTGGAGAGATAGCATCAGATCCAGCCTTGGATGATTCAGATCTGAGGAGATATTGGTAGATCCAGCCTTGGAGAGTGCAGATATGGAGAGATAACATCAGATCCAACCTTGGATGATTCAGATCTGAAGAGATATCAGTCGCATCCACTTGCATCCGGAGATAGTAGATCCGCTCTTGGAGGACGGGTATCCTGACTTGAACGTCGCGTAATCAGCCATGAGCAGGTCATGTGAGCAGTGGCTGACAGCTGCTTTCCAGGGTCTTTAGCCTCAGGAGCCGAAGCTTCTTTCATCCTGGAGGGTTTTGTGGCCGCATTCTATTCAAGTCGCCGGGCTACCAGCAGAGACAGCTGCTTCTCGTGGGTGAGTTTGGAGGATTGAGATCACCTCTTTCCGCCTTCCGTTTGTAGCTCCATTCCAAACTTCTTTCTTTATAATAGCCTAGGGATTGCATTGTCTCGATTTATACTCATTGTTTATTCTGGGAGGTCTCTACTTGCTCGGGGCAAGGATAGGTGTGGCTAGCCTCAATTATCTTGTACTCCTGCCTATATGTTCTGAAATTAATAAAATGGCTTAGCATTCTGGCATACTATGTGTACTTGATCTATTATCTGGTTCCAGCATTTGTTTTATGTATTTCTGTCTGTCATATTTCTCGTGTATTACTCAAAGATTTCTTTGGGATATTATACAGACAAAGAAAGACACTCTCGGCTCACCTGGTCTATGACATCAGAGATCGGACAGCAATAGCAACAGTAATACCGTAAACGTACTGGAAAAAGGGCCAAATAAAAAGGGTCAAATTTTGGGGTTTGGAATTAGAAGAAACGTTTCTGGGTTTTCGGGCTTTGACAAGGATCACCTTCCCAAATCCTTGGAATTTTCTGAGTAGTTTTCAATGGGTAAATCGGAGGTCAAAGTTAAGCAGCGGTATGGTTTTGCAGCAGCCGTGCAGTTTCTGAGGAGCCTGTGAGGGACCCAGAGCAGTGGGATCCGATGGCAGACATAGATAGGAAACTGGATGCAATCCTCCATCAGATGCAGGAGACATCACAGAGGCTCTTGGCCATGGAGATCAGTCAGAGAGAACTCCCTAGGGGTTTTCAGATCGTTCATCATAATGCCACTCGGCATATGGCATCGTGTACACCCATACGTCCCACTATGCCCACATTCTTGCCAGAGGACACAGGAATAATAAAGATAAATGAGTGGTAGATCCTAGCTTTGATGCCACACATTCTTGCAGAGTATCGTTTTCTATTGTGGGTTCATGGATGCTCTCCCCTTCGAGAGATATATCCTACTCCGTTATGGCATTAGACTCCATGATCAACACCAGGGGCACCGGCATCATCATGGTGGAGACTACCACCGCACAGCTAGTAGAGATTATGTTCAGCTCCAGCGTGATAATAGACCTCACAACTCTCACAAAGGGAACCAGCACTCACATGATAGGGGCTTACAGCGCACAGTGGACAAGTTGGATACCTCTTTCCAGCTTAACCGAGTATCGGAGAGGGAAACCATTAAAGTGGTTACCTCGCACTTGGAGGATGAGGGCACACAGGAGTGCAGGGAGCCTGAGGTTACACCTAGTGTGACACAGGACTCACCATCATTGGAGACCTCCTTGTCCTGTTTAAGATATCAGAGGAGTAGAGCTGACCCCAGAGCTTCATCCACTCGAGGTGAGCGACCGGAGTCATGTCCAGTCTTCGTGGCAGCAGTGAAGAGCAGGCAGGAGTCAGAGATGTGTACACCTTCGATGAGGTAATAGCAGTACGTAGGTATTGATGACATCGGCAGATGCCAAGATTACCCGCTTCGGACGGACCTTCGAGTTTTGAGGGAGAAGGCCGCGTCAGTACGGGAGACCATTCTGCTGCAGGACCAGGAGCTGGAGGGTATGGGAGCGACTTGTGCCAAGTCGGCGGCCAAGTTGGTCCACATTGGGGAACAGCTGGATTCCCTGATGGTACAACCAGAGGGCACATTGGAGCGTCAGATCATTCCCCTTCAGGTATGCATGGATGGGACTGGAGGTGCTGTTGAGTCATCTCTTCCCGTTGGAGAGAGAGAGGCAGAGCCACCTAGTCAGATCTCATATATTGACTTGGATAGCGGTATGAGACGATCAGAGTTGTACAGGGTACAGCATCCATATGTTGAGATTGGATGGAGAGAGATTTTGAGTTGGTACTCGGTGGAGCGGGCTATGGAACACAATGATTTGGTTCCCTTCTCACAAGAGCAGATAGAAGATGGAGGACATCTTCGGATGGATAACATCTCTCATGCTTGTGTTGGACATCCCTTGAGCCATACACATCATGATGAGAGGTTTTTGCCTACCACCTATTTGATTCTTGATAGGGTCTCATTGATCCTTGAGAAGTTTATATTTCAAGATCCCATGGAGTGCAAATTTAGAAACTTGATTTGGGAGGATGGTAGCCCTCATGGGAGGAATACCAGGATGAGGAGAAGAAGAAGGCATCCACAAGTGATTGAGTGGACGCGATTGATGAGCAAGGAGCTAGGGGGCTACTTGCAGATCTATGACACAAGGCAGCAGGAGGCTTGGCTGCGCTGGTTACTCTTGAAAGAGTTTGGCCATCACTTGGCAAACACTCTTCCTAAGAGTAGGAGGTTGGGGAAGAGATGGATGGATACTTGCATCTTTGAGCAGCGTAGAGTATGGATGCATGGTGTTGATGTGTTACTCCTATCATTCATTGTGTCTTCATCACATGAGTTGTATGATGGAGGAAGAGGGGATGGCACTATCTCTTTGATCCTTGAGGATGGCTTGGAAGCACTTCCATCTTGGGAAGTATTCCGCACTTGTTGTAGCATTATTGGAGAAGCCTTTGACAAGGGGCATGTCAAAGAACAGAGTCTTGTATTGACAGGATCTTATTTGCATGAGCTCACAGCGTTGTCACCTTGGATCAGGACATTATGGATGAAGTGTGCGCAGCAGAGATATGGTGGATCTATAACCCATAAGTCCCAGGATCACTTCATATTTGTTGCACTTGATGAACAAAGGAGGTAATGATGATAGAGACATTTATCACTATGGCATATTCTTCTTAACTTGGATTTCCAAGCATAAGGAGGATTATCTTCCTGTAGCACATGGTTCATTCTTCTTCATAGCATGCCAGAACAATATGGAGGACTCATTTATGGATCCATGTACCATCTTACTTCCAGCATATGGTGAGGAGTTTGCCTATACATTCATTGATTTGCACACTCTTGCCATTCCTATGCAGTGCATTGCTTCACAAGGGGGCAAGCTTGTCATGTTGCTCCGTGAGTTTTATCGGGCCAATCTACATGATGGAGGCAACCATATCTTTTGTGGCTTTGGGAAAGTGTTTTATCACCTCATGTATGTTCATTTGCAGCACTATATCATGTATTATATGAAGACATGCATGTTTAACATGAACATTTTGCCTTGTACTCTTATCAAGCAGCAACTTGTAAAATTGCGCTGTACTTGTTGGGGCAGCTGTTGGTACCTCTTTTCATCACATGTAACCTTCAGCATTTCCTTCATTTTTCACATTCCTTCATCCTTGTCTCTTCTTGTCACATCTACGATAGTACTTCGTCAAAATTAGGTATCAAATTGTTATTGAGAATGGTAGTGAATACATGTCATTCGGATGAGAGACCTTGTAATATTCCCCCAGTGTAGTAGCTAATTGACTATGTTTTGACTACTTTGCTTTAATAAAGTTAAGTTAGAAATAAAGTGGGTGAAAGGGACATATACACTTACGATAAAAAGCATTTCCTAAAGTCACTTGGAGACATGATTATTTGGCGGCGTGGGGGCCTAGAGGATGAAGTGGCAGCGTGAAGTAGGTGTCGATGTGGGCCCTTGATAGTGTAGTGCTAAGAGGGCAGAGTGTGGCTTAGAGGGACAATGCAGTTTTGGTGGGGCCTAGGTGAGAGCAAGGCTCTCCCAAGCATAAAAAAGGGAGAGAGGCTCTCCATTTCGGTCATTCGGTTATAATGCGTCTTTGTGATTTTGCTCTCTTTAGACATTGAGCACGCTTTTGTTGTTGAGCGAAGTACGCAAGTGTTGTTCGGCCACATCGGGTGTCTCCGATGCGGAGATCCCAACCTCGGCGCACGAGACTTTGAGTGCACAGCGCTCGGGTGAGGTTCTATCTTTGATTTTCCGGGAGAGAGTTGTGGCAAGTACAGTGGGATCATTCCCTTGCTTGGACACGAGTCGGTAGGAAGGGATCACGCGAGTCTTTGGAGGAGGAGGTTCCCGGATTGAGGGTTTGTCGGGGGGATTCGGCTGAGAGAGTTGGAAAGGGGTTAGCATTCCCTATTCCATCATTTTGGTAGAGTTGGAGGCCGGCATTTGCGGCTGAGATCATTCAAGGCCAACGTTTATCATTGGGACAACGTCATACCTCAAGGGAGGTCTTAATTTTCCGAGGTGATCCATTCTCGAAAATCTTTCTAGGCTTTTACGGGTATTTGGTGGAGAGCCTATTCCCAAAGTTTCATAATTTTCTAAGGAGGGGAGCAGCCCAAAGGTTGGTCTATTCGGCCACCGGCCACCACCGGCAGCTTTGGAGATCACGCGGTCATTGAGGAAGCGACCATTCCATGATATAGTCTTAGAGTGTTCTGTCTTTTCGGGTAAAACCAAAGGTATATCGTCTAATCACCTTTGTGTTGTTTATCTTTCGGCACTTGTTAAAATGGCTCGACGTTCTCCAAGTTTTGTCTTGTTCATATGATATCTCTCCGGTTGTTGTAGTTTCTTGTTTATGTGCTTTATATTGTTGTTTATTTCTATATAGAATATTACGGTGGTATAGAGCTCTAGACTTGCGGCTCGACGTAGGCCGGTGTCTGTGACACCGGCGGGAAAACCATACATCACTTACCGGGGAAGAACGTATAAAGACCAAGAGCGAGCTCGGGGAGTCACTTTCGGGGAAGGTGATTGCGTTCCAATAGTGAATGCGAGAAGAGGAGGAAGCAGAGTGGCGGAGGAAAGATGTCGGGGGAAGGAGTTCGAGAACTTCTCCTCCAGAGTCGATGCGGGAGTTGTCGGGAACGGATAGAAGAGATGGGGCAAAAGCTCACCACGAGAACCCTGAATGGCGTGAAACGCGAGTTTCCATACCGGAGAGGATCGAGCACGTCCGTCACTTGCGGGAGCATCTCCACGGCGCGGATGGCATCACATACACCCCCCACATTCCACGATGCCCACATTTCTTGCCACGACCACTGAGCGGAAAGCACGGCGGGCGGAACCGGCTCACATGGGGGAATTACTTTGTCGGTATCGGTCCTACGAGTCGAGAGATTTCGGAGAGGCTCTCACATTCCATGACTTCGTACGGCTCAGAGGGATGCGGACATGACGGAGGAATAGGGGGAACGGGGCACTCACGGATGGGGATGTACACCATGTACATAGGCAAATTCTTTTGCCAACATTTGACGGATCTCCAAATGTTCGGAAAAGGCTTGGGTGGAGAAGACTGGACATATATTTCCGAAGCAATCGAGATAAGCAGAGGAGAGACATAAGGTGGCGGCGCTACACCTAGAGGGAGGCCCATAGTGGTGGTTCCATGGGATGGCCACGCTAGGGTCCTCGGCGGTGACGAGCGTGTGCGTGGTTTACACGGAGAGTTGGTGGAGCTGTTTGGTGGAGGGATCCGGAGGGGCACTTTCGTTGAGGCGACGAGCTCGAGCGGACCGGGGAGCTCGGGATAGCCTACATTTCCGAGTTCTTGAGGCTCCCTGGAGAGTGATGGTGCACGGAAACTGTCCTCGGCCGGGATGGATCTACATGTTTATTGATAGGGTGGCGAGAACCTGCGAGACTAGTGAGGATCCACCGAGGCCACGCTACACTCCGATGATGCGTTGGGAGGGCCGGGGATTTGCGGGATCGCCTGCGGGACCGAGAGCGTCCCTTTTCGAGAGGCGGGCATTTCAGCGAAGGGAAAGGACACGAGGGTTCCACCTGCGAGCCGAGACACGAGGCCGCCTTTGGACGATGAGACCGGGAGAGATCGAGGCGGAGAGAAAGCTCATCGCTTCATGCGAGGAAAGCCGTGGGCGCGGGACATCGTTGTGCTTTCGAAGGAAAGGCACACTACATGGAGGTCTTCTCCAGGCAGTGACGGGGAAGATGCGTATCGCTGAGATGGAGGCAGGAGCGAGTCTGTGCGCGATCTGCGGAGGGAGATCATCCACCTCCACCGCGAGCCGGCGCGACATTTGCTCTACTGGGGGAGTCCTTGCTTCCTTTGCTGAGGGGTTCCCAGATGACATGGCGTGGCAGGTGGTCGAGGCATGTGCGCAGCGTGTTTCGATGCTAGTTGAACGAACGATGGGGCCACCCACTACTTTATCGGTGCACGGCTGGTAGAGCGGAGCATACGGACGAGAGCTTACGATGAGATTTTCGATCACGTGGAGCAGGTGCAAAGCGATACATGCAACGTGTGCGTATACCGGCGTTCGCGGTGACAGCATGACTTACACCTTTGAAACAGCATCACTTTCTTCAGCGGTGGACATTCCAGGACACCAACGTGGTGCCTAGGAGTACATGGTGGTTGATCACGATGGGGAGAGGTCACTGCGTGGGAAGACGTACGGGAGGTGGAGTGGACGGAGACAAGAAGAGCGGCGAAGCACGTGATGATTCGAAGGCATGCACACTCATACAGCGAACGGTGTCAAAGCACAGCAGATGGAGGCGGACTTCTCGAAGGGAGACATAGAGTGGGCGGTGGAGGCTGGGTATTTTCGCGAGGCGAGGCGTTGCGCAGGCGAGTACACCCGGACGTGTGCAGGTTGATTTTGAGGACGGATATGCGTGCGGTTTTCGATATACCGCGCACAGGCCACCGGATCGTTTGAGCACACCATTGAGCTTGAAGCGAGGGCATATCGGGATCGTCAGTCACTACACCCTATGGGCACCCCAAAGGCCTGATGATGAGATCAGACGAGCTATTCATTGAGCTCTTAGCAAAGCTGACCGGGACACATTCGAGCGACACTTGCCGTTTGCTTCTTCGTTGGCACTTGGTGAAGAAGAAGGATGGCACATTGAGGATCGTGCCGCTCGACTATCCGGGCTCTCCAACAAGAGACCATGAAGAAGCAGATACCGTCCCAGGGATTGGTGAGGCTGATGTCGTGCCCAGGTGAGGATCGAGTTCTTTCTCGAAAGATTGATACGAGGTCGAAGCTACACCACCAGATGCAGTGTGAGGGACCGGGACGTCCCTAAAGACGACCTTCGAGATGTCACTACGGCCATTTTGAGAGTTTTAGGCTGATGCCGCTTTCTGCTGACCAATGCACGGCCACCTTTCCCGATCTACGCGCGAATCACATCTTCAGTGTTCGAGTCGAGGAGAGAGTTTCGTGCTGGTGTTTCTTTCGACGTCATCTCGATTTGCGCGGAAGGACATGGGAGGAGCACCTCGACACATTGAGGTTGTATTGCGCATTTTGGAGGAGCAGCATTTTCTGTCTGCAGACTCTCCAAATGCGTTTGAGGTTTGGCGAGAGATGCTCTATTTGAGGCATATCGTTGGTGTGGACGGAGTGAGAGTCCACGAGGAGAAGATCCGGAGCCATTCGAGATGGCCGGAAAAGTTGAGAGACGATGACGGAGCTCCGTTTCGCGGCGTACGCACCTACTACGGAAGTTCGTCAAAGGGGTTTTAACTTCTTGCACCCTTACGGACCTTACCAAAGGGCGATCGGTGCCCGACCGCAATGAGGGCTTTCGATGGCTCGAGGAGGTGGTGATAGCGCCTGGTTTTGGTATTGCCGATTTCCACACGACGTGCTGTCCCTGGTCGTGCATCGGGGGAGGGATAGGCGCGGTTTTGATGTGGAGGCCACCCCATGGCTTTCGAGAGCGAAAGCTATTGCCATGAAGGGTTGTATGCTATATACGTAGGAGATATTGACCATCATGCATGCAACGGCTTAAATTTCGACGATGCACAGTGAAGGTGGAGATTGAGTGAGGATTGACCACAGCAACCTACGATTCTTTACGGAGCGACGATTTGCGAGAGGCAACAAAAGTGGGTCACTTGATATCCATGCTTATGATTTCGACATGAAATATACCAAGGGGAAAAACAACGTGGTGGGTCGATGCACTTTCATGCGGTACGGCAACATTGTCCTTGATGAGCTTAGATACGGTATTTGGAGGGCTCGGTTGTTGGTAAGAAGTACTCCCAGCTTAGCCCCATTTTTAACTTGTGGCGGTATTGGATGGACGGTTATTGATAGCGGGTACGGGGTGATGGATGAGGTGATATACTTCGGGGGACAGGATACTAGCAGTCAGGAGCTCTAGCTCAGAAGAAGATAATTGCACGCCTCACTTTACTCGCCATTATGGGGCCACCGAGTTGCAAGACTTACAGGGGCCATTAGAGAGAGGTTCTCTTGCGGAAGGGCCTCAAGGAGGACATACTCGACATCGGGGAGTGCGAGCTGTGTCGGTATAACAAGGGAGATGAACCATTTGGGGTTTCGCCCGGCCTCTTCCCATACCCGGAGGGAAATGGAAGAGCATTTCGATGGATTTCATCACGGTACCGCATATTTGTAGTCGTTAACCGAGTACCGACAAAGTATGCACACTTCTTCGCTATATCAACACGATACCTTTGCGGCACAAGTAGCGGAGTTTTCTTCCGGGGATGTTTTCGGATTAACGGTCTTCCAAATACAATTGTCGGTGATAGGATAGTCGCTCGCCGGGCGGTTTTGTGGGCTTTTCCTTTGAGTGGGTATCGAGGTTGACCCCAAACGTTCATCACCCAGACGGATGGGCGACGAAGACTAGTAGAAGCAGTGGTTGGAAGAGCTACTTGCCAGGCTCTCATCACGGCCCCGGCAAAAGGCATGGGTCGATGGTTGGACTTCGGGGGCTGTCCTGCTGCACTTTCCTTGTCTGCTCAAGTACTCTGTTTGTCTTCATATGGGTATCATGCTTTATCTTTGCCGACGTGATGTTTGGTGCTAGCGAGGCCCCCCAGTGAGACTAGATCCGAGGTTAGGATATGCTCAGGGCTCTTAAGAGTAAGCTTAGTTACCAATACGAAATCAACGGAAAGTTGTATAGAGCGGGGGACGGGTGGGGCGGAGTTTGGTGGGGATTTTGATGCACCTCGGTGCAACCTATCGGAAATCCACTCAAGTATAGGGGTCGAAGCAAAGCCGCTTTGTCAGGCCACATACGGGGTGACACGTGGGATGGGGGAGGTTGCATATGAGTTGTTTGCCACGGTAGCCGGGATTTATGATATCTTCCATGTATCATGCTGAAAGGCATTGGAAATGAAAAGGTGACTACAACTTGGGAGTTGCCACCCACAAATGATGAGGGGCATTTAGTGTTGCAACACCGAGAGGCCATCATTGACTAGGGAGGTAGCTACGGAAGAGCGAGATAGTCGGGGAATATTTGGTGAGATGGAGGAACACCGGAATGGGGACCACTTGGGAGCGTGAGAAAATTTTACGGCATCCATCGTTGCGTTTTGGCAACGGAACAGCAACGTTTTTGTAGCGAGGGAAAGTTACGTAATATTTAAATTAGCAATAGCTAATTGGAAATATTCAGTACGAGCTACTTTAGCACAACGGTTAAGTTAGGGAAATACCAAAGTGGGTGAGAAAGGACACTTAACTCACACTTGGGATAAAAGCATTTCCTAAAGTCACTTGGAGCCTTTGATTATTTGGCGTGGGGCTTAGAGGATGAAGTGGCGGCGTGAAGGAGGTGTCGGCGTGGCGGCGTGGGCCCATGACGGCGCGATTGCTAGAGGACAACCGAGTTTTTGGTGGGGCCTAGGTGAGAGCGAGCTCTCCAAGCATAAAAAGTGAGAGAAGGCTCCTCATTTTCTCATTCTATTATGCATCTATGATATTTGTCTTGCGACATTGAGTACGCTTTTGTTGAGTGAAGTACGCAAGTGCTGTTCGGCACATGGGTGTCTTCGTGCAAAGATCCCAACCTCGGCCAGGGGACTCAGAGTTTTCTCGGTGGGGAGTTCTATATTTGATTTTACGGAGAGAATTGTCGCCGACCTGAGTTGGAATCATTCACTTGCTTGGGCCAGTAGCAGGTCGGTGAGGAGGGATCTCGCAGTCTTTGGAGGAGGAGGTTTCGGATTGAGGGTTTGTCATAGGATTCAGCCAGAGGTAGAAGAGTTAGCACTTCCCTATTCCATCATTTGGGTAGAGTTGGAGGCCGGCATTTGCGATGAGTCATTTGGACGGCGTTATCAGGACAGCGTCATACCTCAAGGGAGGTCATTTTCCAAGGTGATCCATTCTAGAGAGCTTTCTGGAATTTTTGGGTATTTGGTGGAGAGCCTATTCCCAAAGTTTCATAGTTTTTCGAGAGAGCGACCCCTAAGGTCAATCTGTTCAGTGACAACACCAACACCGGCAACTTTTGGAGATCACGCGGTCATTGAGGGAGTAGCCATTCCATGGTATAGTGGGAAATGTTCTATGCTTGCCTAGTGCGAGCTTCAAGGTGCCATCATTACGATCACCTTTGTCATTGGCTTCCTCTTTGACCTTTGAATAAAATGGCTCGGCGTTCTCCATGTTTTGTCTTACATTCATATGATATCTCTCTAGTTGTTGTAGTTTCTTGTTTATGTGCTTTATATTGTGTTTATTTCTATTCGAATACTATGGGCCTCCAAGTGTGGCGAGAACCATTTTTCGATCAGCTATTGTCTCCCCAATAGCCAGAAGATTATTTCTGATTTCGGTCAACTTCGGAAAATAGGATTGAATGGATTCATCCTACCTTTCTTTAGATCCTTCGGTCAGTTCTTAAATAAAGGACTTGATTTGCATTGTTGGCCTTGGGTGTATTTGACCAACCTCCATACATCTCTAACCAGATGTGCTACGACTCAGAATGCAATCTACAGAATCTTATGAATTGAATCTAGGATCATCGACTTTGCTTTGTTTCCCCCTTCTTATATTTTGACTTGGTGGCAACAAGTGCGTTGGATGGAGGCCCTTGGATTTTACCACCGCACATAGTCCACTACATCTTGGTCTTCTACTTTAAGATCGATGTCATCTTCCGAATATAGAATTATTCCTTCCCGATCAATTTGTCATCGACTTTAAAAGCCATTATAGTTTGAGATACCCATGCTCTTCTTCGGTGATTGCTACAAACTTGGGATTTATCTTCACCTCGGCTACGATACCATGTAAGTTTTTGTAGATGTTCTATGCTTGATGCAACTTTACTTTTTATCCCCAATATCAAACAACAATCACATAAACAAGAAAGTAAAATGCGAGATAGAACATACCGGTAGATTGATAGAAGACAAGTAAAAAATATAGATGTGTGTTGGTGCGTTACGGCGGTCAACAAGATGCTTCAACTTGACAAGTCTCAATACGGTTAGCCAACCCGAGTGTCACACAACCCTCTCGGACAACAATGTCCGATCAACCCAAAGTCAATGAAAGTCAACGTCGTCACGATGCAAGGTCAACGCAAAACAACGACAACAAAGTCAACACGGCACGAGTCGAAGTCAATGATCAACGTCGATTTCTATGCTAGAAAATGCGGGATAAATCGAATTTTGACCAAGATTTGGAGTCAGTTGATATCGTTGTGACCAAGTCAACGCTGGTCAACTATGCACTAAAAAACCACAGGTCGAAAAACATAAATCTTCTTGCTTTTGCATTTTTCCCACAAGTGGAGAAAGAGCTCAGCGATGATCGAACCAATCGGACGAGGAGAGAGAATGTGTGATGATGGATGAGTGAAAATGACCTCCAACGTTGACTGTTATATCCATCGGTGAGGGGTGTGTGACACAACTCTTTGGGGCTTTAAAGTCTACATTTCATTTCGGTGACACCGCACATATTTTGAATAAGTCCAAAATACATGTTACGCTATAGGATCAATATGATATTTAGATCGATTTTGCACCTCTCCCAGAAGGAATCAATAAAAATATTGGCATCTTCATCTGAGCATCACAACATGAGTTTGGACCTAGTTGTCCAAAATTAACAAATCCTCATTTGGACTGAACATGCCAAGTATGGCCGTGCAAAAATTAACGAATCCGGCCAGGCATGGTGATCCGGATGCATCATTCTCATCCAAAAGGGTGGAACATGAAAATCTTGAATGGTGTTGGGGATCCATGAAGTGATGTCTAATGCATTATGCATCTAACCTAACATGCATGGTTACATTATTCAAATGCTAAGTGTAATCATAGAGCCAATGCGGCTAGGAGATCACCGGATCAATATAAACATACTTTGCCTAATGATTACTTATGCAACAAATCGAGAAAACTAAGAATAGGAACCATCATATGGAGGGTCGACACGGTGGGAGGTGGGAAAATAAAATGCCCACACATGAAGGATCACAAGAGAATCGGGGGACAAAGGGATGTAATGCACTCAAGTGAGATCACTCTTTTCAAACCAAAAGATAAAGATGTCAACATCCGGTCTCTCATAAACATTTGATGGATGGCAATTTCAAGCATATCACCTCCATCATGGTCCTTGTCATTATGTCATAGGGTTATGATTAGTGGGAAAAAGGAGACTGATGAGATGGAGAGACACAATAGTAGGTTTCCCATGATGATCACACTTAGGAGAGATGGAGGATTCCTCATTATGAGTGATAATGTAAGAAATGTCGAGAAGGTCCCGTGGGACTCAATTACAACCTCGGAATTGTGAGGGAGAAAAAACGAGGTCCTATGATATGTCTGTCTCATCGGTGTCATAGGCAAGGTCCTTGTCTGAGCATTTCCACATACCTATCGATTTCCTTCTTTAATATGTAAGTAATTGTTCCTATCAATGTTTGAAGGGGATTTTATGGGATCATCTTCTCCGATTTTTTCCAAAGGGTGGATCCTCGAGAGATAGTATCCTTGGAAAAGGTAGGATAAACATAACTTCATTCTCTATAGACTCGCCCTCCCTATCACATGTGCTGTCGGAAGGAATGATCACGATGCCTGTTTTCGTCATGTGGACCGTGACTCTCTTTCACGCCCATCATCTACAGACTCCCAAGGTCATGATAATGCTGAATGAAGAGCTTCCCTCTTTCGAATGTTTAATGCGGGGCATACTAGCTAAATGTTTCTATGGTAGCGATTCGGTGGAAACTCAGTCGATACGATGGGACGACGCGCTCTAGGTTCATGATTATGCAATCACGAGTTACGACCATGGAGAGAGCCCCATGAAACAAATAGTATAAGGACATCCTGGTGGACCACTCTTTTCCTTTGAAGCATGCGCAATAAATCTTTTTGCATGATCAATTACGGAGAGTGGATCACCATCGAACACGAGCACCCCATGTACCATCCTTCCCATGACATGATTAGGGTACTGGGGGATGCTAGCGATGTCCAAAGTGGGAAAATCATCAAGGAAAGACATCCTATAGACGTGAAAATTTCTTAATCTAAACCGGAAATCCTACTCGCAGAAAAAACCGATTTACAATGTCTACTTGTGTTTATATTAACAAGTTATTTTTTCCGAATAGTGAAAATATTAATGTAAATACAATGCATCCTACACCAATATACGGATCAAGATATGAAAAAATAAATGAGACACCCATACAAAAGACACACTTGTTTTGGGACAATTGTCCACTGAAAAAACCCAATGTGGGAAAACTGAGTGCAGCAAATCCGAGGGTTTGTATTATTAAGCGATGAGTATTCCGAGTACAACTAGGGTGCCAAAATCTAGCTAACCCAACAGTGGAAAAAATCCTCGACAAATAGATAAAATAGTGAGTTTTACCTCACACTCGCAAATCCCGAGTGATCCGAATCGAGAACCGGCTGAAACCTCAGCCTACTCCTCCGTCGCTCTGTGTAGTAGATGCATAGGCACCCGCGTGGGTCTAAAGTCGAGGACTCGCATCACCCCTTCTATACGTTGATGCTGCACTCTCATAAAAAACGAGGCGTTCTCAGCCCTCTCGGCTTGCAAACCCTCGATCTTCGACAATTTTCGAATCAGGTGTCCTCGAGATGCCCTACATCGCCCGCGTGGGCCCACGGCACTCGCCCCTCTTGTGATTGCGTCACCTTTCCTAGTGGTTGCGTCGCTTCCTTTATGTCTCTCGTCGCCCTTGCTCGCTATGTGTACTCTTGGTCTCTTTCTCGACCAACAACTCACTTCTCGCCTCTCACCGCAACTGAATCACTCGTGACTCCTATCTTTGTCGAGCATTGCTTCTGTCTGAAGAATTCGATATCTAGATTCACCTGTGTGTATTCTCCAACCGACCCTCAAGCCTTCCTTTATACTTTTTCTTTTGATAAATCAACTATTGCGTGATCTAATCCTTAATCAACGACTAGATTAAATTAGACTTGATCCTCATCACTTAGAAGCTTCTCACCCACATGTTTAATTTAATTCACTTTAATTATTTAAATTCCCTAAGTTTTAACTTAGGCTTCATTTAAAATAATTAATTATTTGAATAACTTTCACTCGAGGGTGGAATTTCTCCAAACGATTTATGGGTCTTGGAGATCTCATGTGTTCTAGCCCCCTCCCACAAAATTTCGGAGCTAGAGCACATCTCGATGCTACCCAAAAATCAACATCCCTCTTAGCGAGGAATATTCTCTAGTAACACTTCTCACCAAAAGCATTCACTATGATCCACTGGCATCGGTCCCTTCGCGTCGTTGATGCTCGACCCATCGCCTCATCCACCGCATTATTGCTATCGCATCTCATCGCTGCCATGACTCTACCACTTATCACTGCTACATCCGTACGTGCTCCCGCTCAAAATACTACATCATGCTACTCGTGGCACCGCCACCGTTAACCGCTGCACCGCAACCTCGCCTGTTGAGAGTTTAAGCAAAGTCGAAAAACCTCCCAAAACTTCACATATCAGCCGCCCAAATACTCCTCAATGTTGGAACTACCTCTTCGACTAACTTAGTGCCGACCCTACGGTGCTCAATGCATTGTTGTTGCTCTACACCGCATAAGGACTGCTTCCGCACCACAATGCACTACTGCTCATTGCCGCCTCGCCTCTACGCCGGTTCGGACTTCGACACTCTAGCTGCGCCACTATTGCTCCATCATCCCTTGCATCAACCGACACCCATCGTTCGGTACTCGCGATCAAGGGCTCTCGTAGCCGTATGTGGTCCAAAGAGTTTGGGCACCTCAAGGATCCCGTCCCCTCATGTAGCCGTATCTCTACGACTCCATATCGCCCCACTTCTTAGGTGCATGAGCAATCATTGCGCATCCATCGTCATCATCCTCATTATCTCCCGAGCTGGAGCAACCTTCAAGTTGGATTCTTCCTTGCCCTTCTTCTTCGAGAGTGCACCGTGTGGCGAAATGTCCTAGTTCCCCACATCCGAAGCATCTAACCTTCAAGAGGTCTTTCTTCTTCCTTCTTTGCTTTCCCTCGTTGTCCCTTAGATGCGAGAGTCGCATCTTCCTCTCCCTCCTTCTTGACTTCGATCCCTTTGTTGTTGCTTCCCCGCCTTGCTCCATTTGTCCGAGCTCTTCTTGTCGAAGGGCCGCCCACATCTCTTCACAGACTTTGGAAGAGATGCCATTTGCCCAAAATGCCTTGGACAAAGGTCTCCCGGTGTTCGATGGATCGCATTCAGTAGTACCCTAACCATAAGCCCTACATTTGGTGTAGCCCCCTACGTAAGCTACAGCTGATCTCGGATCCCTTACAATCTAATGAGGAAGGGGTCGATCTCTTCTCCCATCCCGCATTTCGAAATAATCTCAGCTTGGTTCTTAAGCAACATCTTCTACTAAATGGAAGATCCCTCGGTACATAGTGGTCAAGGCCTCCGATATTTCTCTTGTTGTGTTCTTCTTAGCAATATGTGGGATCACATGATCCTTGACTTCATCCATGATCATGCGTTTTGCTTTTATCCCGAGCCTCCTCATACTTCTTGAGAGGATTAGCATCAACCGGAACAACAATGGTGTTTAAGGCATGATCCTTGATGCGATGTTCATCAAACATCGCGAGATCCTGGCCCTTCCAGTATGACAAAAGTTTGGATGCTCCATCCAACTTGTTCGGATCCCTTAGTCCATTCACGACCATCGTGCTCAACTAAGTGTCTATCATGCTCTCTTTCTCCTTCTTCCGCTACTACCCCAACAAAACTTGGATCCGGATTTCTTGGCACTAGAAACACTCTAAGGAACAAGCTCCCTCCGAGATTATATTTCCTTCATGGAAATGCTTCTCGCCAAACAGATGTCGAAACACTCCTCTTTGATCTTGCTTTTCGTTGTTGCTCAACACTAGATCTAGAATTTGTGAAAAATTTTTGAATTTACTAAACGAAACCCTACTCGTTAAATCTTGATTTACTTCTCCTACTTACATAATTTATTAATCTGAAAAATTCAGCATTAACATCAAAGTAAATACAATTAACGACTTACATATACGGAGTCAAGTACTTGAATAACATGCTCATAGAAAAAGTGACACACAAGGATTTTACGGACAAATGTACTCGAAAAAAACCCAATGCGGGAAAATCGGTGTTGCTAGCTTATGGAGGGTTTTATTGTTAAGCGGATTCTAAGTACAACAAATCTAGGGCACCAAACTAGTTAACTCGACTGAGAAATATAAACGGCAAAGAGCAATACCTCTATCACGAGACGAGAAAAATATGATCGATTCGGACCCTCAAAGTGGGATTTACAGAAACTCAGACCCCTTTCCCGGCCTCTGGAAACCCCAGCGCGTTGCTACGAAGCCCTGCGTCGGCCTTCTAGCTAGCGTCGGCCTCTTCGCACTGCTCGGGAAGGGCCCCTGCGTCACCCTAGAAGGGGTTACGTATCCCACGTACTCTCTGCCGGGCACTGTGTCCCGACCTTCCCGCCCAGCTCTGTTTCATCTGCGTTGCTCACGGATTGCTCCTTCTCGACCTCGTTGTACTCTTGAGCGGGACTAGACTATACCCCTCGCCCGATACTTCCCTCGTTTGCGGTTGAAACACTTACGAGAATTCTTAGCAAACCACACCCTAGAATCTCGGCAACCGGTGCTGCTCGCCAGTGTGTGTTCTCAAGTGACCCCAAGCCCTTCTCTTATACTTTTCTCGATGGAAAACCAATGGCCATGATCTAATCTCTAATCGGCGACTAAGATTAGAAGTTGCTTAATCCGTGTCACTTAAGTCATTCTCATCGAAATGTTTCATTTAATTAACTTTAATCTTTTAATTTTCTAAGTTAGACCCTCAAACGGGATTTACGGGGCGGAACCCCTTTCGGCCTGCGGAAATCTAGCAACTACTGAAGCCCTCTACATCAACCTCCGCATTGCTCGGGAAGGGCTTGCATCACCCTAGAGGGGATTATGTTTCCCTCTGCTTTGCTCTACGCGGGCATGCGTCGGCCTTCGCTCGGCTCCTGCTTGCCTGCTGCGCGCCCCTGCTTGTGCTCTTGGGCGATTTGCGTAACTATTTCCTCTCTGGCTTCGCTCTGGATTGCTCCTTCTCTTGCCCTCATTGTACTCTTGGCCCGGGAACTAGATCATACCCCATCGGCCAATACTCACCTCGTTGCAGACCGAAACACGTCGAAATTCTTAGCAAACCATGCCCTTAGAATCTCACCTTAGCTTTAGTGCTTTGCTAGTGTGTGTGTTCTCCAATTGACCCCAAGCGCTTTCTCTTATACTTTTCTCGATGGAAAACCAACGGCCGTGATCTAATCTCTAATCAACTGACTAAGACTAGAAGCTACTTGATCCACGTCACTTAAGTCATTCTCATCACATGTTTAATTTAATTAACTTTTAATCTTTTAATTTTCCTAAGTTAGACTTAGGGTCCTTAATTAAAAAAGATTAATTAATTAAATATCTCTTAAACTGTTGGAATTTCTTCAAACGCTTTCGGGTCATGGAGATCTTATGTACTCTAGTCCCTCCACAAAGTTTCGGGAGCTACGAGCACATCCAATGCTACCACAACACCCCAAAATTCTCAACATGAGTTCTTGCAAGAATCTTCTTATGAGCTGCCTCCCTCTGCTTTGATTCTACCCCACTAGACACTGTGTTACGCAACAATAGAAACAAAGCCCCACCAACAACTCCAAATAGAAATCGCATCTGCTTCTTCCAGCCCACGACAAGCTGGATCACCGAGGCTCAATAGCCTCTCGCGATGGCCCAGCAACCACCTGCGTCGCCTCTACAGAGCCTAGCAACGTCACCTTTAGTAGGGCCGACGCGGGCTCGTGTGATCCCCCTCCGGTGACTCACGTCACCCTTCCTTTGCCTTTACGGTTCAACACTCGTCACTCGGGACAAATTGACTTTTCCTGCAAAGCAAATTCTTCTCCTCGTCCTTTTCTTTGATGGCTTCAATCTTTCTTGATACGCAATCGCTTTGATACCATGTGAAAATTTTTCGAATCTAAAGCGAGAAATCATACTGATAGAAAAAACTTGATTTACATTATCTACTTGTGTTTATATTAACAAGTTATTTTTCTAAATACTTCAAAGTAAAATATTAATGTAAATACACTTCAACCTACACCAATATACGAGATGAAGAACTGAAAAATAAATGGGACAACCATACAAAGGACACACTTATATTTTGGACAATTGTCCTCAGAAAAAAACCCCAATGTGGGAAAAAGCCGATACAACAAATCCGAGCATTTGTATTATTAAGCAGCGATATTATGAGTGCAACTAGGGTGCCAAAATCCGCCTCACCCAAACAGAGAAAAATCCTCGACGGGTAAAGATAAAAATAGTGAGTTTTACCTCACACTACAAGTCTTGGCCGATCGGGGATCGAAACTCGGTGAAACCTCAACAGCCTCTGTGCGGTAGATGTGTAGGCCTGTGTGGGTCTAGCCGAGGACTGCGTCACCCCTTCTGCGCACCGGACCGCTTCTCAGAAAATCGAGTTTAAGCCCTCCCGCCTCAGAAACCCTCGATCTTAAGAAATTTTCGGGTTGTCTCTCGGATGCTCTGCACTGCCCATTTGCATGGGCCTCGCGTCGGCCCTCTCTTAGGGACTGCATCACCCTCTCACGGTGGTGCGTGTTGCTTCCTCTGCGTCTCTTGCCGCCCATTGCTCACGCTATGTACTCTTTGGTCCGCCAACCAACAATTGCTTCGCCTCTCGCTACAACTGAATCACTCGTATCTTATCTTTGTCCGAGCACTTTGCTCCATCGAAAAGAATTCGATCTCTAGATTCACTATGTGTATTCTCCAATCGACCCTCAAGCCTTCCTTTATACTTTTCCCTGTTGAGAAATCAACGTCGTGATCTAATCCTTAATCAACGACTAACATTAAATTTGACTTGATCCTCGTCACTTAGAAGCTTCTCACCCACATGTTTAAATTAAAATTTGATTCACTTTAATTATTTAAATTCCCCTAAGTTTTAACTTAGCTCGCATTTAAAAATTATTAATTATTGGAATAACTTTCGCTCGAGGTGGAATTTCTCCAAGAGGGGAAAAACGATAAATACAATAGGTCGAAAGGTCGTTGAAGAGGCCTAATGGAGTCCAAAGTGTGCCAAGGTGAGAGAATAATCTCCAAACATACCTAAATGAGGGGGTTGGCCCCCTTGATATCAAAGCAAGTCACATGTGGTGTCCCCAAGTGGGTGTGGGGCACAATGACATCTTGATTGGATCTCCAAAGTGCATCTATTATTCCTCGTAAACCATCCGTATGGGCTAGGATGATGACATAAGCCCTCCCTTTGTCTCCCTGCGGTGAGACACATCCTCATTTGGACCACGAAACCTCCGCAAGTGTGTGGTACAAGTGTGAAGCCGACTTTGGGTATGGTGATCCGGGTGCATCATCCTCATCCAAAAAGGAGGAACACGAGCAATCACCGAATGGTGTTGGGGATCCGTGAAGTGCTCTCTCGCTATGGTGGAGGCGCATGGCTCTCTACGCTCATCCTATAAGTTCCAATGTGGCCCTTTGGAGGGCTTGGACCCCATATAGGGAGACCAAACCCAAAATGGAGACCCACATGCAATCCCTGCATAAGATTCAATGCGTCCCTTTGCCCTCCAATACAACAAGTCATTAGAGTAATCAAGTAAAAGAGCTTACAAAATCATGGAATCAAATGGGACACTTCATGGTGGCACACCCTTCCATAATTGGGCTTTGTCATGTACATGTGTCTCCAAGCTCCATAAGGGGGTTAACCAATGACCCTATTAGGTGGTTTCAACCTTTAAAGGGGGTGACATGTCGATGGTACATCCATCAAGTGGTAGGTGGCATGTGATATAATGATGGAATGTAGTGGGGATCGGGGGAAGGCTCCAAGACACATGCCATGGTATAAGGGTAGCTATAATAGGGGAAGCCCCCGCTTGAGTATACGAGTGTAGGAGGGAGAAATCCTAGTACATGAGTTACCTTGGCCTCCACCCTTCTTCATATGCCTTTTGCCTTTGATTGGTTTTTCTTTTATAATTGCCTCGTGGCTCCGTGGGACGAGAGAATGATGTGTAGGGGGCTCATCTAGGGCCCATAGGAACCGAAAGTGTGATGGCCATAGATAAGGGGTAGAACTCATGTTTGGCTTTTTCCCACGTGCTAAATTTGTATGTCTCGACCATATTTTTGCATTTTGTGGTATATTTCTTGTTGTAGTGGCCAAAATTATGCTTTTTCCTTTCTTTTTAGATGCATCAACCTCCAAGGCATACGTTCCACGCTCGACCCAAAGTGTTGGATAACGGGGATGGGGAGGCTAAACCTTTGTGGACCCGGATGGGAAAAAGTGATAAATGGGGTTTAAAATGAGTGGAGGGGAGTGATGCATATGGTGACGGGAATTGGGACCATGCAACCAAAATCGGTATTTCCCATGTAGTGCCTATCCTTAATCTAATAGCTAGTAAAAGATAATCCGACTGGGGACTAGGATGCACGGCTAACCACCAAATCGGGCAGGTGGAGATAGGAGTGCAAACCTAGCCCACTCTTTTTAGCAAATCCCCCCCCACCAATTCATTCACAAAAGTGTCCATGATAAGTAAGCAAAAATTACTTAACTATACCAATGAAAATCCATACCTTTCGAGGTTAGGAGGCCCACCTTCAAACATACGATCATAAGAGATGGGCAAGGGACCACATGGGTCGGCTCAGAGTGGAAGAGATAGTGGCACATCGAGCTATCACGGTCAGGCTACGAGGAGCTATTGGCTGTCGGCTAAGGACCATCTAGGGAGAAAATTTTCTCCATGGATACTACCCACAAGTGGTGGGTTACGGAGCCTGCAATCCTTCATGTGGAATCTCTTGAGAATCTGCTTGCATGTACACTGCCCTATCCCAAGAATATCTCCCCATCACCACAGCCAAACCTCCAATCCAAGAAAATAGTGCATAAGCTCGATATCACTCATCTCAAAATCTTATGCAGATCTCTCTTGCGAGTCATGGATGAGCACCTCATCCCCTTCTCAATATAAAATCACTAACATATAACACAAGAACGAGAGGTTGGACCCTCAACCACAATATAGTACAGAGTAAGGGTCAACTTCACTCTTGGTGAAGCCCAAAATCGAGAAGGTAGTTGTCTATCAGGGCATACTATGCCCTCGATGCACTGCTTGAGCCCGTAGAGAGCTCTCTTTAGCTTTCACATACGCTTGTCTTTGCTTTGAAACCCATAAAGTCCCAAATCCCTCGAGTTGCTCAATATATATCTCTTCCTCAACAACTCCATTAAGGAAGGCGGTCTTCACGTCCATTTAGTGGATCTTCCGATCTACAATCGCGAGAATAGTCCCCTAAAGGGAGAATATTAGGCCCATTGGAGCGAATGTCTAATCATTTTCTAACCCTTCGATTTGAGAGAAGCTGAACCCTTTGGCCATGAATCTAGCATTACACTTCTCCACACTCCCATCGACTGCATGCTTAATCTTGTACACTTAATGTGAACCAAACACTTCCTTGCCAACTAGTCATGGCACAATCCCCCATATGTCATTTTGCATGATAGAGGAATATTCCACCACCATGGCATCTTTCCATACATCTCGAGATGTTGCCTCGTTATAAGAAGGCAGGCTTTGAGTATATCGCCTTAGTCATAAGTGCCTTGTACCTCATATATCTCTCGTGGTTGTTTACTTTGTCTAAATGTGGAGTTGGGAGCTCCATCTCTCTCCCGAGACTCCCTAATCAGCGACTAGCCCACATCGGCTTGTCTCTACCCTACTAGGAGTCACTCGAGTTGAGTGAGCCCTCTATCTCTACTCTCTCCTCTTGTTCTTGCGCTTTCTTCTCAGCGCATGTTGGGCGACCGCCCAACAACTGACTATGAAGCTTGAGAATGGATGAGCCTCTTGGTTGAGATCTACTATGCTTGGGATGCACCTAGCTCACGCTCCAAGGACTTTTCTGATGATCCCTTTCTTCCTGTGAAACTTCACGTCACATATGATCGTTGTCTCCTTGTATGCCTTAGATGTCTCGATGTAGCCCACAGAAAAATGCCCTTCTCTCGTGTTGGAAATCGAGAAGGGGGGTGAATCGGTATTTCTTTTCAATTGTTATTTTTACTAGTTATAGATCACTTACATAGACACAAAATGAACAATAAGAATAAATATTTTTATTAATCAAAAATAACAAGGACTCCAATCACTCTTCTTTACAATAAATCAAGTAAAATAATAATTAGTGCTCCAACACTAGATGAAGACTCCAATCTTCAAATCACCAGGCTCCAACTTGTACTTTTCCAAGCATCGACTTGGAGTTCACGAGTCTCCAACCACTAGGGCTCCAACCGTATCTTCCCAAGGCATCAACCTTGTCTCTATGAGGCTCCAACCTCTAGGGCTCCGACCCTTTCACGCAGTACAGGATCCAACTTGGTCGTCTTGAGGACTCCTATCGTCTAGGGCTCCAACCCTATGCTTCAATTTTTCAAGATAAGATCAATAGTTCTTCACGGTTCAATATCTTACTGCAACGAGCCCCTGACAATATCTTCACCGTCAATAATGCCTTCTGCAAATCACTTCATCAATGACAACTTTATCTTCTCGAGAATGTGTCTCCACAACTCTTCATTTCACCTAAATGGAATCTTCAAGGTTACCTCATGATGGCTTCAATGGTCTCCAAAAATGGGTCTCTAAGATCAGCTTCTACAAGTCCTCCAGATGTCTTCATAATGCCTCAAGATGTCCTCAATAGGTTGTCCCAAGAAATGAAGGCTTCTCCAAGGTGTGCTCCAAATCTTCAAGAATGCTCAAAAGTCCAAGAGATAGACTCCAAGGATGTCTTCGATAGGGCTTCCAAAACAGCCGTTACTAGTGCTTCAAGCTGCTTCCTAATTAACTCCAATAATGCTTTCAAGATTGTCTCCAATAGTGTTCCAAGTGTAGACAAAGATGCCTGCTCTATATCAGCTCAATAAGTCTTCAACAAATGTGCCCCAACACAGTCTTCAAGTCAACACAAAAATTCTTCAATGAGGCTGCTCCAGATCTGCTTCAAGATTGCTTTAGATATGCCTAAAAAATTCCTTCCAGAATCTGCTTCAAGTCCTCAAGTTTTGCTTTAATAGGTCTGTTCCAACGACTTCTTTAAGTTTTACACAAAGTCTGATCAACATTTTGCTCAGAAGACTAATCCAAAGATTCATCAAAGGCTGCTCAAAAGTGCTCCAAATAATTTACTAAATAAGGAACTCCTCAAAAATCTGGTTTGAGCTAGCTTGGTACAATGTCACAGTCAGAGGACTTTTATGATAATCTTTACTTTACATCCAAGTCAGTTTAGACTTTGCTCTTAATCCTCAAAGAGATTTCAAATATGTTTAATCGAACTCAAATTTCGAAAGCTAGACCAAAACACAAGTCTGAAATATAGCACGGAAATCACATGTCAAGTCCTTTGTTCATTTTCCAAGGAGTATAGTCTGAGCTATAGGTCTGAAATAGAGGTTACAGGGTCAGACTTCAAGTGTCAAGACTAATATCTTGATATGTGCTCTGTCACAGGTCCAAGGAGTATAGTACTGTTCTCTGTGCTATATAATCCGAATTTCTGAGCTACAAGGGTTACCTGTCCAGTTGCCTTCTCAAGCTACAGGTCTGCGGTGTTAGTAGCCAGCACGTCCGAGCCCAGGTGACTGTTTCTTCAATGATGGTATCTGTCCACAGGTCATTTTTCGTGCCTCTGTAATCCGAGCTTAAAAAGGTGAAGCTATTCAAAGTCTGTCCACTGTTTTGAGCTCCCATAGATGACTATCAAACCGAGCCTCTTGTCTCCACAGTGCCTGCTTTTTTTGTGTACCCTCCGTAATCTGAGCTTAAAAAGTGAAGCTATTCAAAGTCTGTCCACTGTTTTTGAGCTCCCATAGATGACTGTCAAACCGAGCCTCTTGTCTCCACAATTCTGTCACTACACAGATGGGTGTCAAACAATGATCCGAGCTTGTAAGATAATTCGAAAATTGCCCAAACAGTAATTTTTCTTTGATCTCCTCCTCAGCCTCCTGTTCTTTCTATCTTCTGTGTCTTATCTCTGAAATCTTCACGAAAATTGGATGCTAGAATGAAGAGTGTAACCTTATATTTATACAGGATTTGACATTTGACGAAGGGACACGTCTTTTGGAGGTGAGGTCGACTGTTCAAGTAGGCTCGTGTCGGCTAGAGAGAAAAATATATTATATTTCATCGTAAAAAAATCATTTTCTCTCGGTCTATGTGGAGTTAGAGGGTGAGTAAGGGCTCGTTGGAAAGCTCTTGACCTCCTCTACAATCCTATGCCAATTCCACCCTTAGATAAGGTCATTTTATGTAATATCCTAAAAGGAAATAACCAGTAATACGACGGAAATATACTGGACAGATATAGAAAATACAATGCTGGAACCGAGATCATGGAACAAGTACACATAGAATGCCGAGAAAACTAAGCCATTTTATTAATACGAGGTACATATAGAGGAGTACAAGATAATCGGGATGAGTGCACCTATCCTTGCCCTAGGCAAGTGGAGACCCTCTCGCGAACAAATAATAGGCTGCGAGATAAGGACGAGCGTCTAGCTAAGTGAAGATGCGCTATGAAAGGCTGCTCGCTTGAATGCAATGGAACTATGAGCGAAGACTAGAAGATGACTGATCTCAATCCTCCAAACCCCTCACCAATAAAAAGCACGAGTCTGCTAGTGACGACGCGAAAGGCGAGATGAAGGCGGCCACAAAACCTCGGATGAGATGATCGGCTCCTCGAGGCTGGAAACAACTGGCATTTGCCAAACCCCACACAAGCTCCCTGCTCATCAAATCAGCGTCCTCCACCGGCCCGGATGCGACGTTCTCCTTGCCCCGAGATCTGTTGGATGCGAGTCCTCCTATCCAGATCTGCGTCCTATCACTCCAGTCTGCGTCCTCCAAGTGAATCTGTTGCTATCTCTCAAGATCTGAAGTGCAGATCATGCAATATCTCCTCGGATCTGCGTCCTACAAGGGTAGATCTGCTGCTATCTCAGGATCTAGGCTGGATGCGCGATATCTCCTCGGATACAGCGTCCTCCAAGGTAGATCTGTTGCTATCTCTCAGGATCTAGACGCTGGATACGCAATTTCTCCTCGAGATCTGCGTCCTCCAAGGGCTGGATCGATACTATCTCTCGGTCTGCGTCCTCTCTGCCTTGGTCGGTAGGGATGCAGTCCCTACTATCCAGTCCGAGCCCTCTGCTGGATCTCGCGTCCTTCCCCTGCGAATCGGCGATCCTCTCCACGGATGCACGCCGAGTCACAGAAGGGCTTCCTCCTCTCCAAATCTCCACCGGAGCTGTTGCTAATTACCAGCGGCGAAGGATGTTACTCGGAAAATAACCTTACTAGGGCGGGGCACTCGAAGTCCCAGAAGCTAAGGGTGATACCGAGAAAATAACCTTACCCGGGGCGAGGCACTCGAAGTCCCAGGAGGCTAAGGGTGAGATCTCGAACGGAGACACTCGGTTGCACTAAACGATCTTTGCGAGACCCCAGTACTAAACAGCCCAGGCGTCTTGAGACGGACGAAGTCTAGCTCTCAATATCAATATCAAATCATGCATACCCAAATGAGGTGAGAACCCCACCTTTTATAGTGCTAAACTCCCTCCAAAACCTTAAGCGCGTCCTTCACTCTCCTTGGCACGCGATTAACCTTTGAGTCGGCTTGATGCCTCCCCATCATACTCACTCGTGTGGACCCCCAAGGCCCCCTCTCTAAGTTATAACGTCAATCAACTAGGAAAAACACTTTATTTATAAAGTGAGGTGACTAAAAGTGAGGTAACCCCTCTTATTTCTCACTTTATTTATTACTTCTAGCTAAAGCGGCAAAATTAAACAAAAATGAAATATTTCCAATTAGCAAAGCTAATTTGGAGAATGTCTGATCTCCCGACAAACGTTGCTTGTCCCTCAAGCAGCTGAAGTGTGGATATTTGTAAGATCCTCTCATCCTCCCAAGTGGCATCCTCATCCGGCAAATTCTTCCATCTCACCAGAATTCTCTGATTTTCTGCTCACGAGTTTGCCTCTCCCCGTAGTGTCGATAATAGCCTGCGGGTACATCCGGATCACCCCTCATCATGCCCAGGCGGTAGCCTCCTCGATTGACTCTCACATGCTGGCCCGGTGCCTGGGCATGATGCATGAAAGATGTTATGAGTCATTTTGCCTTGGGGCAACTCCAACTCATATACCACTTTGCCGATCCTGTATCACCTGTATGGTCCATAAAAACGAGGCTCAGCTTCTCTGCATACCCGTTTGACGCGTCGGTATGGGCGTAACACGTGGGTAGACTGGGTCCCCTACCTCAAAGTGTCTCTCCACCAGAGCCCTTGTCGGCATACAACCTGCCGATTACGTATTTGTGGCTATGTTTTCCCTTGAGAGCACGGAGGAGGTCTTGGCTCTCTTGGATCCATAACTTGGCTCAGCGGAGCCTGCTGCTAACACCAAACATCATGTCCACAAAAGATAGGGAATGATATCCATACAAAGCATAGAAAGGTGTCATACCGATGGACATATGGTGGGTTGTGTTGTAGCGATCTTCGCCCAAAATGTGTGCATTTCAGTATATCTCTGCTGCACACTAACGTGGTGACGCAAGTAGCCCTCCGGCCACTTGTTAACTATCTCCGTGCTGCCAGATGCGTGGGGATGATAACTAGTGCTCGGGGTCAACTCATCTCGCCATTAGTCGAAAGAGCTCTGCGAATCCACCCATAAAACGGCTATCACAGTCGGCTGACAATGGTCTTGGGTAGACCATGCAAACTCGACCTCCCCGAGAGAAACAACTCCGCCACGTCGCCGTGTGATGTGCGAAATGGCGAAAAAAGTGAGCATACTTCGTCGGCACTGTCAACGACTACGAAGATGCGATCCCTTGCTACGCGCGCGTGGGCAACCCCGTGATGAAGTCCATCGAAATGCTCTCCCACTTCCCTCCGAAATGGGAAGAGGCCGCAACAACCCCGCGGGATGACTCATCTCTCCCTTGTTCCGTCCGGCAAACACTCGCACTCCTCGACATGCCGGAGTACGTCCTCCTTGAGGCCCTTCCATGCAAATCTCTCCTGGATGGCCCCGTACGTCTTGGTGAACCCTCGATGGCCCGCCAATGGTGAATCATGTGAAGCACGGAGTATCTTCTTCTGAGTCGAGATCCCTCGGTCCAAAGAAGATCTCGTCCCCAGTAATAGATGACCTCATCGACCACCCCGTACCTGCTATCCTGCTACCTTGCCCATCCAGAACCTCGCATGCAAATCTCATCTTTGGAGTACTCAACCCGGTAGTCGAGCCTTCCGATCAGCGTCCGGGCTCATGAGTGATAACGTGGCGGTCTACGAGAAAGGGCATCGGTTACTACGTTATTCTTCCCCTTTGACATACTCTATGTCAAAGTCGTAATCCTGGATCTTGCGATCCCGCCTGCTGCCTCTCCACGCAGCTGTTCGCTCGCGAAAGTACCTCGCAAAGTTTGTTATGATCCGTCCTCACCACCGAATACGCCACCTACCAGTGCTCGCCGAATTTGGCCAATGCATGCATGATGGCCGACATCTCCTTGTCGTATATGGGATATAACCTCTCGTGTGGAAGGAGTTTCCGGCTCTCGAAAAGCAATCGGATGACCGTCCCGCATCAAGCGCACCAATCCCCCTCTCCCCGATGCATCGCACTCTAGGACAAAGGGTCGCGTAAAATCTGGACAACGCTAATACGGGACAATCGCTCATCACCTCCTTGAGCTTGTCAAAGAGCTCGCCGTGTTGTATCCGACCAACCTGAATGCCCCTTCCTCGTCGGATATGTGAGGGGTGCGGCAAGGCGAGAGAAGCCCTTGACGAACTCTCTCAGTAGGTGCAGAGATGCCAATAAACCCTCGAAGTCCCGTCACATTCCGTGGCTCGGCCGATCCTCGATAGCTACGATCTTCTCCTCGTGGACTCTCACCCCATCCACTCCTATAATGTGTCCCCAAGATACTGACATCTCCGTCAACCCAAACTCACACTTGGAGAGCTTGGCATAGAAACATTCGTTGCTCCTCCAAAATGTGCAAGACCGTCTCAATATCTGTCGGAGATGCTCCTCCCAAGTCTCGCTGTATATAAGGATATCATCAAAGAAAACCAACACAAACTTCCTCGAGATGATCCCACGAAGATGTGGTTCATACAAGACCGGAAAGTAGCGAGTGCATTGGTCAGCCCCAAATGGCATGACCGAAAACTCAAAGTGCCCATAATGACACACAGAAAGCGGTCTTGGGAATGTCTCGTTCCCTCACGCGTATCCGATGGTACCCCGGATCTCAAATCAATCTTTGAGAAGAACTGGTAGCTCCCTCTCAACTCATCCATCGACTCGTCGATCCCGGGGAATGGGGTACCGTTCTTCGGGGTCTTCTTGTTCGAGCCACGTAGTCAATGCACATGCGTAATGTGCGGTCCTTCTTCTTCACCAACACCACGTGAAGAAGCAAACGGGACTCGTGTGGGTCGAATGTGACCCAAGAGCCGACAACTCCCGAATGGCCCGTTCTATCTCATCCCGATAGGCCTTGGGATGCCTATGCGGTGTGGTAATCACTGCTGTATCCCTGCTCAAGCTCGATCGTGTGCTCAAACCCCCGATCCGGTGGTCGTACTGGCGGAATATCCCCAAAAACTCGCTCATACCTATCGAGAGATAGCACTGTAGATCGGGGTGCACCGTCCGTACTCGTGGTCTCACTGCCTCGGAAGCCCGCAACTCTAGCCGCCCACTCTATGTCTCCCTTGCGGAAAGTACGCCTCCATCCGTGTGTGCCGATACACAATCGGTGGGATATGTGTTCTGCCCTCGTATCTTCTCGTGCTTCCCGTCTTGGGATCATCCCACTCCATCTCTAAGGCCTTCCCAATCCGTGGTGACCTTCCCCGGCGTAATCAAAGCCACTCGAACCCCCAATATCACATTGGTGTCCGGAATGTCCACCACGAAAAGAAGTGATCGGTCGATGTATAGGTGCCCATCGTCAGCGATAACTGCGGTACATACTCGAGCACATGCCATGCGTACGATCTCACAGTACCAAAACGAGAAAACCCATCGAAAGCCCTCCGTCGGTATGCCTCTCCGCTCAACCATGCGGGCATCAATGAAAGTTGTGGGTGGCCCCCACTGTCGACCAAAGAGTCGAAACCCGCTGGTCCCGCTGCATTTGTCCCCCGTACGCGCGATGTCAAATACTTGGGGACTCCTCGCAATGCTGCTAGAGCTCCCCGGTAGGTGCGAATGATGCCCCACGCGTCGCGGTGGTGGAGGTGGCAGGTACTGATCTCTGCCATCAACATCCTCTCTGCCTCCCTCATCATCCTCCTCATCCTCTTCCTCGCTCGCTCTCGGAGAAGACCTCTATGAAATGTGCCTTCCCGCAGCACATTTGTGTCCCCGGTGCCCACGGCTCTCGAGCAAGTGAAGCATAATCGCTTAGTCTCGGCTCTCTCCTGGCCTCATCATCAATCTCGCCTCGTCCCGGATTCGCCTTGGGAGGCGGAGCCCTCGTGTCCTTACCCTTAGCTGGAAAGCCTCGTCTGCGGGGATAAGGTGGCCGAGTCTGGGCAAAGACATCCCTGTAAGTCTCGAGTCCTCGCGATAGCATCTGCGGTGTAGCCGAGTTTGTTCGACGCGACTAGGCCACGAAGTGGCTCGCGTGACCCCCTCCACAAACATATAGACCATCCGAGTTGTCGATAAGTCGGGTACCATCACCGAAACCCTCAAGAAATCCGAGATGTATGCCTCTGCACTCCCGGGCTCTTGTTTGAGCTTGGTCGGCTCAACAAAATGCCACTCCGGATCCCTCCGTCAAAACGCTCTACCACCCTCTGGTAAACTCGGCATATGTCGTCACCGTGGAATGCCCGAGTGTCAGCCATCCCATGAAACCACCAATCCACGAGCCTCACCCTCTAAATGCAATGTAGCCACCTTAATGGCCTCCGTCTCCGACATCGGTTAAGCCGGGAAATAGATGTCCGGGACTTCTCCACCCGGGACTTTGCCGTAGTCTTTGATGAACCATCAAACATGGGCAAATGGAATCTACTAGCCACGCACCGGTGGTCATCACGGTGGTGTCCGCGCCCCTTGTCTTGAGTCTTTGTTCATGCTCGGGGGTTTGATGCCGCATCGATCTGGAGATAGCGCTCAAGGGGAGAGTATTCATGAATGCTGTCCTAAGCCACCGCCACTCTGCAAAAACGCGCCGCCCATTGAGCGGACTCACATCTCTCGGTCATCGTCGACCCCTCGTCCTCTACCGGGAAGGTAGGCATGGTGAGTCGCGTGGGTGCTTGGATTGTCCCTGCTGTGCACCTCCCGCACCCTTGTCCTGTGTCTTCGGCGAGAATGTGGGCATAGTGGATCGTTGGTAGTCACAATGGGGATAACATCGATGCCTGTGGTATGTGGCGGGACATGCAGATCCTTCCTGGAGCACGAAAAACTCTAGGGGGTTCTCTCCCGGTCCCGATCTCTATGGCCAAGAGCCTTTGTGACGTCTCACCGCATCTTACGCGGCGTCTCCTGCATCTTCGTGACGCCTCCTGTGTGTGACGGAGGACCGCCTCTTTAAACCTCACATCATCATCTTCCATTGGGATACGGTTCGCTTTTATGGGCCTTCTCGGTGCACTCGCCTCAGAATACGTCTCGGGTGGCTCCCGATCGGAATCACTTCCCCCGAAGGGAAACTTCCACCTATCCTCGGCTCTCTGCTGTGCGTCCCTTCAGATAGATGTGGGGTTATCCCACGAGGCGTCATAGAGCTGCTAGCACCACGGTGAGAGCCGGATCTATGCTCGATACTGTAATATCCTAAGGGGAAATAACCCGGTAATACAGAAATATGCCGAGACGAGATATAGAAAATACAATCTTGGAGACCGAGATCATGGAACAAGTACACATAGAATGCCGGAAAACTAAGCCATTTTATTAATGCGAGTACATATAGAGGAGTACAAGATAATAAACCGGGATGAGTGCACCTATCCTTGCCCTAGGCAAGTGGAGACCCTCTCGGAACGAGATAATGGTGAGATAAGGACGGCGTCTAGGCGTGTTGAAGATGCGCTATGAAGAGGCTGTGTTTGGAATGCAATGGAACTATGAGCGAAGACTAGAGATGGCAAGTCTCAATCCTCCAAACCCTCACCAATAAAAACGCGGTCTCTGCTAGTGACGACGCGAAGACGGATGAAAGGTGGCCACAAAACCTCCGGGATGAGATGATCGGCTCCTCAAAGTGGAAACTTGAAAAAACCATTTGCCAAACCCCACACACAAGCTCCTGCTCATCGGATCGGCGTCCTCCCCGGCCCGGATCTGCGTCTCTCTGCGCCGGTCTGTGGATGCGAGTCCTCCTATCCGGATCTGCGTCATCACTCCGGATCTGCGTCCTCCAAGTGCGAGATCTGCTGCTATCTCTCCGGATCTGGGGTTTGGATGCTGCAATATCTCCTCGAGTTGCGTCCTACAAGAGGGTAGATCTGTTTGCTATCTCCCCGGATCTGAAAGTGGATGCGCAATATCTCCTCGGATGCGTCCTCCAAAGGTAGATGCTGCTACTATCTCTCCCAAGATCTAGGGCTGGATCTTCCCAATTTCTCCTCGGATCCGCGTCCTCCAAGGCTGGATCGATCTATCTCTCCGGATCTCGCGTCCTCTCTGCCTTGGTCGGTGGATGCAGCGTCCCTACTAACCGGATGCGACCCTCCCTCTGGATCTGCGTCCTTCCCCTCTGAATCGGCGTCCTCTCTCTGGATCTGTGCAGTCACAAGAAGGGCTTCCTCCTCTCCAAATCTCCACCGAAAAGCTGTGCCCTAATTACCACTTGGGCGAAGGATGTTACTCGAGAAATAACCTTACTAGAGCGGAGCACTCGAAGTCCCCGAAGCTAAGGAGTGATACCCGAAAAATAACCTTACCAGGCGGAGCACTCGAAGTCCTCGAGGCTAAGGGTGAGATCTCCCGAACGGAGACACTCGAGTTGCACTAAGCAGTCTTTGCGAGACCGACTAAACAAGCGAGCGTCTCTGAGAGACGAGGCGGAAAGTCTAGCTCTCAATATCAATATCAAATCATGCATACCCAAATGAGTGAGAACCCCACCTTTTATAGTGCTAAACTCCCTCCAAAACCTTAGCTACGTCGCTTCACTCTCCCTTGGCTGCGCGATTAACCTTGGGTCGGGCCTTTGTGCCTCCCATCATACTCATGTGGACCCCCAAGGCCCCCTCTCTAAGTTATAACGTCAATCAACTAGGAAAAAACACTTTATTTATAAAGTGAGGTGACTAAAGTGAGGTAACCCCTCTTATTTCTCACTTTATTTATTACTTCTAGCTAAAGCGGCAAAATTAAACAAAAATGAAATATTCCAATTAGCAAAGCTAATTGGGAATATTACATTTTATCATCAATAAAATAATATTTGTGAAAGCTGTCATCATTATTTCATTTATGGCAGCATTTAGGATTTTATGTCTAGGGATCCTTCTTCATAGATTGTAGGCCTTCAAGCTTTTAGGATTAGGGCATCGAGGCTTCTTCATTAGAGATCCAAATGTGACCTTCAACAATCATCCATGCCATTATTATCTTCATCAAGGACAAGGGCTAGGGTTCTTGTATGTATTCTTCATTTATAAGGGTTAGGGTATCTTCAAAGGCTAAGACTTAAGGCATCCTATTTTGCCAATCTTTTATCCATGCATCATTAGATCATTGCAAGATCATGCGTTTAGCATCTGAGGGCTTCATTGTTCACCATGTAGATAGGGATATAGCTAGAGTTTGTCATTATGATCCATTCTTCATGCTTAGGGGACCCTCTTAGGGTTTTGCATAATGAGGTTAGGGTTATTCATGTATCACAAGAATATTTGCCATCTCAACAATGCCGTATTGACATCAATGACAACCTTGACCAACAGTCTCCCCCTTTTTCATTGATGGCAATATTCTTGCCCTTCCAACAATTTCTCCCCCTTTGACATCAATGGCAAATGGGGTGCCCAAGTACTTCCCCCTATCAAGCTCGCTTCTTGAGATCTTTGCTTCATCGTATTTTCTTCATCAATGATATTTCTCCATGATAGATATGTTGCTCCCCCTTGTCATGGTGCTCTTTTTTAATGAACTTGCTCCCGTTTAGCCTTTCGCATGCCTTCATGGAAATGGATGAGGTAGATTATCAAACCAACTCCCCCACCATGGGTTTGGACAATCATCGGTTCCTTAATAACGAAAGTGGCTCATCTAGGGCCCATAGGAACCAAGGTGATGGCCATGGATAAGTGGTAGAGCTCATGTTTGGCTTTTGCCCACGTGCTAAAGTTATGTGTCCGACCATCTTTTGCATTTTTGTGGTACATTTTCTGTTGCAAGTGGCCAAAATTGTGCTTTTTATTTTCTTTTTTAGCTGCATCAACCTTCGGGGCATCGTTCCGGGCTCGACCCAAGGTCGTGGACAAGGGGAGGGGAGGCTAATCCTATGTGGACCCAAATGGGAAGAAAGATGAATAGAGCTAAAATGGTAGGGGGAGTAATGTAGGTGGTATCCGGGAAGCTGGGACCATGCAACCAAAATCTGGATTTCCCATGTACTACCATCCCTAAAGCTAATGGCTAGTAAAGGAGATCCCACGGGACCGGGATACGAGGGTAACCACTAAATACGACAATGGAGACACGAATACAAACCTAACCCACTCTTTATGCCGAAATTACCCCACCATATCCATGCCCAAAAGTGCCATGAAAAAGTAAACAAAATTACTCAACCAAACCAATGAAAAGTCATACCTTTGGGGTTGGGAGGCCCACCTTCAAACATACATTCATAATAGATGGGTGAGGGACCACATCGTCGCTCGGGGTGGCGAGATACAATGGCATATCGAGATGTCACGGGGGACGCAAGGGGGCTATTGGATGTTGGGCGAGGGCCATCTAGGAGAAAAAAATTCTCTTATATACGCTACCCACAAGTGGTGGGTAACATCGCAGTCAACAACTGGGACACGATCTCTTGGGAAAGTGCGCAAAAACTACTCGAACGAAGGTCATGAGAACACCGGCGATCTCTTGGTACTGTAGACCTATTACTTGCACATATCAAACACCAAACACACGGGCAAACATGTTTTTGTGGTGTCTTATGATCACACATGCTTAGTGTTAGGCCACAAAAATCAACGAGAAACTAAAGTGCAATTTTAATCTAGACAGAAAATAATCATATGATGTTAGTTCTAATGAGAAAATGAGCATGCAATGCATCTGTGCCCTAACATGGATCGTATAGTATAATGCACATGCTAAGTGTAATCATAAAGCAGATGCAACCAACATATCATCAAATTAATACACACATGGCTGCCTATATGATTTCTAGTGTAGAAAATCCCAACGTGAATGTGACATGATCACATGGAGGATGCAGTGCGAGGTCAAAAATTATGATTTCCATGCGAGGTAAGAGGAAAGCCATAGGAAGAAGGAAAATAATTCAATCCAAAAGTGTGGGGCCTCCCCCTCTAAGTACACAATGGTGGAGTGAATGACCACCCTTAAGAAAGCGCCCTATTGCAATTATTTGTCATAATATTATGCTTTGTGGATGCCACAAGGTCATGATGGGATAGGAACGGTGGGTCGAGGAAGGAAGGAGTGCAAACAAAATAGGTCGATCAAAGTGATGGTTGTTGATTTTTGTAGCATCTGGAAGTGTTCCAAGTCAAACTTTGCGAGAGCTTGGACCATGACATTTCAAAGAACCCAAAAACGATGTGTGGAAATAACACTCGGGTTCATGACCTATTAAAATAATTAATTATTTTAATGAAGACCTAAGTCTAAACTAGGAAATGAAATAATTAAAGGGTATTAATAAGTTAGAGTGTGAATCTTCTAGAAAACATGGATCAAGTCAAGTTTTAATCTTAGCCATTGATTAATCTTCTGAGTACAGGCCGTTGGTTTCTCTAACGAGAAGATTATAAGAGAAGCAGAGGGTCATTTGAAAATAAGCCGGGCATACATCGTGCTGAAGGAGATTGATTCCGAGTAATAGAATTCGATTTCATTAGGGAGAGTTGCGGGGGCGAATGGTTTCGAAGTAGAAGGTGAGAAGGAGTCGGTAGTGATCAAGATCGGGGGACAGAGAGGGTAACGGTGGGCCATTGGAGGCGGCTTGAGGTTGCGGTGCGAGAGAACACGATCCTATGCGGACTTACGCGATCCCGGCTTTTGAAAGCGCGCGATGTAACTTTCTGTGAGAGATGCACAAGAGCCCGACAAGCGGCGATCGGGGTGTCGAGAGAATTATCCGAGGGAGCAGGAAATTCGAGTCTCAAGTGTTTAGGATTTTTATCTGCCATTATATTTCCTTGTAAAGATATCATTTGCTTAAGAATTAATAAATCCCTCATCTTTACTATAGGGTTTTCATGCGTTGGGTATTTTTCAGGACAATTGTCCAAAAATAATTGTGTGCATGTGATTGATTCGGTGCTTATATTTTTTTACTTTTTTATTTCTCGCATATGTATTTGTGAATGTTGCGTAGTATTTATTCGATATTTGCTGAAAATTTATGAAAAATAACATTGAAATAATAAGTAGGAGGAATGAATCTATCTTACTGCAAGCTGTATAGTTTCGGATTGAAAAATTTCACATGGTATCGAGCCAAAGATGAGTAACGGGGAAGGGAGCATTGACTAGTGAACGGAAGTCTCTTGTTGTAGCAATAGCGCGAAGGGTTCATGCGGTTCTCCGGGGAAGGGAAAGAAGCATTACGAGAATAGATGGATCATGATGTATTTGTTTTAGCATCAGGACTTGAGGAAGAATTTGCTGGCGTATAAAGCCGTTGCTTCTTCTAATGTGCAGTATATTGATAGTGGAGCCTCTACTCACATGTGGAGTACGGGACTATTTTTCCGACTACTAAGAAGAGTAGATGAATTTCAAAATATCCATGGGTAATAAAGCAAAATGCACTCTGTTGGGAGGGTACCGTAGTTTTCAAACCGATGTTAGAAATAGAATTTTGGCCACTAATATCTTGCATGTGGCGAGGGTTTGAGGGATGAACTTGCTCTCGGTGTCTCAATTTTTCAAAATCGATGTTATGACGTCTACTTTATTGGCAATAGAGTCTAAGTCAAACACCCTAGTTGGAAGAAGATGGCACTAGATTGGGGTAAGAAGCAACAAACTTTACAAGTTGCGACTTGAGTCTCCAATGGCAATGGTCGGAAGCGCGGATTAAACGGACCTGAATGAGCTATGGCATAGAAGAGTGGGGCATTTGCATCATGGGGTGTTGAGAACTCTCCAAAATAGCTGTCACGGAGTGTTCGAGTTGAGCACTAAACGAGATGATGTATGCGCAGAGGGTGAGTTTTGGGAAAATATGCCAGGCGCGTATCAAAGAAGCAACAATAGGGCCAAGGGTTTATTGGACTTGATACACTCGAAAGATATGTGGACGGATGTCCACTAGAGCTCTTAGTGGTGCCAAGTACTTCGTTTAGCCTTCATTGATGACCATTCCGGGAAAACCTAGATGTACTTCTTGAAGACCAAGGATGAAGTCTTCAATCGGTTCAAAAGAAGTTTAAGGCTACGAGTTGAAAATCTAGCGGGAGAGGGGATCAATGTATTGCGGTGAGATAATGGTGGTGAATACATAGATAAAGAGTTCCTTTGGATTACGTGCAGGAAGGCATCAAAAGAGAGTGGACAACTCCATACAATTCGGAGCGAGAATGGTGTGGCGAGAGAGAGAGCAGGGACTATGTTGAGGCAACAGAGCTATGTTGTATGACGAAGACATGCCCAAATTCACGTGGGTTGAAGCATGTAATATATGCGTCGACATTGAAAGCAGGGACTCCTCACGTTACTGGCTGGGAGAGATCACACCGAAGAGTGTCTTCAACGGTAGTAGCACGAAGTGAGTCACTTTAGGATCTTGACAATTCACAACTTCTTGTCATGTTCCCGGTGAGAAGAGGAAGAAGTTGGAGATGACTATGGAAAAAGTGTATCGGTAGGATACGGTGATAATGCAAAGGAAAATCACATCTACATTCACGAGAGTAGGGAAAGTCGTGGTGTGAAGGGATGTGAAGTTCATGGAGGAGAAGGCCTTGAGAAGATCCCGCGAGTTGCCTTCGCTACGCGATCCGAGGAAGAGCCTCTAGTACAACCCCAACAACTAGCAATAGAAAAGTCGATTTGCCTCTCCAAGGCATAGGGATGTAAGGGACATGTCTCTCGAGGACTTGCAAGAGGAAAAGCCGGTAAATCCACCCACTACTAGTGGGAGAAAGAACGAGGAACCCCGACACATTTTCGAATGATGCATAAAACTTTTTCGAATTCCCCAAAAATAAGAAGAGATAGCGTAAGCGGCTTTGAGAGGTATCAAGCCTTGGTTGCTCATGTTGGAGAACCTTCCGGGTTTTCATGAAATGACTTAGCACCGGGGGTGGGTTGATGCAATGGTGGAAGAGTACAATTCCATCATGACGAATGATGTCTGGGCGGTGGTCCCCGGACACGAGGAGAGATCGGTTGTAGGATTCGGGTGGATCTACAAGATCAAGTATCGCTGCGGATGGCGGCATCGAGATTTTTAAAGCTAGGTTTGTGGCTAAGAGGTATGCTCGAGAAGGAAGGAGTTGACTATGAAGAAACCTTCGCCGGTAGCCGAGGTACACTCCATCATCATCACGTGATATCCCCTTCTTTGCGTAGATGGGATGGGGAAATTCGCGAGATGGACATCAAGATGACATTCTTGAACGAGGTGATAGGGGAAGAGGTGTATATAGAACAACCGAGAGGAGCTTTGAGACACATGATCGGAAGACTCATGTGTGCAGATTGAGGAAAAGCGTTATATGGATTGAAGCAAGCTCCTAGAGCACTGAGTATGGTCGGAATTGATGGCTACACGAGAATATGGGATTTGTCAAAGTGACGTGAGATCCCAACCTCTACTATGCGAGTGGGAGTGAGCCATTGATGCGGTTTTGTATGTGAGGATCTATTTTTGACGGGATCATCGGGGCTCATCCTGGTCACCCAAGAAGAATTTGTTGAATAATTTGACATGAGGGATCTAGGACGGATGCACTATTTTTACGGGTTGGAGGTTTGGCGACGGAATGGGGAGATCTTCCTTGGTCAAGGGAGATACACCACGAAAGATTCTGAAGAGAATTTAGATGGAGGATTGTAGACCCATGACAACTCCAATGATCCCGCAACTAGAAGAAAATCAACATGTCCAGAAGATGATGAGGTTGATCCTACGCTATATAGGCGGCTCATAGGGGTCGTTTGATATATCTAGTAAATACAAGGCCAGACATCTGTTATGCTGTAAATAACCTTAGTTAGTTCATGGTGGAACCAAAGAGGGCACATTGGGCAGCAGCCAAGCATGTTCTCAGGTACCTTCAAGGAACATTCACACTTGGATTGAAGTACACCCATAGCAATGATGTCAGGTTGAGTGGTTTCACCAACGTAGATTGGGCTGGAAATTCAGTAGATCGGAAGAGTAACAGTGGGTACTATTTCAGTCTAGGATCAGGAATGACTTCTTGGTGCAGCAGGAAACAAAAGTCTGTAGCACTGAGTTCAGCAGAAGCGGAGTATATGGTAGCCAACACAGCTTCGTGCAAGGCCATATGGCTTAGTGAACCCACTCAAGGAGAAAATGGAAGTGACCAACATCTTATGTGATGATCAGAGTTGCATCAAGCCCTCTGAAAATCCTGTTTCATGATAGGTCGAAACATATTGAAATCAGGTATCACTTCGTCAGGGACTATGTACAACGTCGAGTTGTTCAGTTGCAGTACACTCCAACACGAGAACAGGTGGCAGACATCCTCACGAAAGCTCTAGGGAATACAAAGTTTGTCTACTTCAGAGAGAATATGGGGATGAGGAATAATCCCTTCCAGTAGTAGGAATGGATGGAATCAGTATTCAGAGGGAGATGTGGTACAGATGCAACAGTGACAATGTCAAAGGCAGCAATACAGAAGATAGCAGTGTAGTAGATGAGGGGAAGCGTCCAAAGATCAACAACGCAGAGGGTGCTTCAAAAGCAGAGCAGCATGCAACAAGCATATTGTTGGAACACCTTCCTCGATAAGAGGGAGTGTTGATTTTTGTAGCATCCGGAAGTTTTCCAAGTCTCAAAATTTGCAGGGAGGCTTGGACAACAACATTTCGAACAATCCAGAAACAGTTTGTGGAAATTCCACTCAGTTCATGACTTATTAAAATAAATAATTATTTTAATGAAGACCCTAAGTCTAAAGAGAGGGAAATGAAATAATTAAAGGGTATTAATAAGTAAGAGTGTGAATCTTCTAGAAAACATGGATCAAGTCAAGTTTTAATCTTAGCCATTGGTTAATCTTCTAATATGGGTCATTGGTTCTCTAACGAGAAGATTATAAAAGAAGGCTTGAGGGTCATTTGGAAAATAAGCTGGGCATACACTCAGTACCTGAAGGAGATCAATTCTGAAGTACTAAAATTCGATTTCAGCAGGAGAGTTGCAAGGCGAAGGGTTTGCAGAAGTAGAAGGCAAAGGGAGTAAGTAGTGATCGAGATCAGGGACAAAGGGAAGCAGTGGGCCACTGGAGGCAGCTCGAGGTTGCAGCGCAGAGAACCCACAGAGTCCCTATGCAGACTTATGCAGTCCAACACTAGGATTGTGTAGTGAAACACGCACACAGGCACAGGAGCCAGCAGGGGCTGATCAGGATGTCAGAGAATTGTTCAAGGGAGCCGAAAATTCAGTCTCAGGTGTTTCAGATTTTATCTGCCATTATATTTCCTTGTAAAGATATCATTTGCTGAAGAATTAATAAAACTCTCGTCTATTGCACCTGTTTTCCCGCATTGGGTTTTTCAGGGGACAATTGTCCAAAAATAATTGTATACGTGATTGATTTTGGTGCTTATGTCCTTTACAGTTTATTTCTCTGCATATGTATTTGTGAATGTTGCAGTAGTATTTATTTCGATATTTTCCAGAAGATTTCTGAAAAATAACTTATTGAAATAATAAGTAGGAGGAATAAATCTATCACTGCAACTATATTGTTTTCAGATTGAAAATTTCACAATGGTCACATTGGAGAGGGGAGGTCATGGATTGATCATATTCTCGAGAGTGTGTCCAAGGAGATATAGTATATTCAATGAGGGGCTCTTTCTTGACACTATAATTGGAAGGGGGAAAGGGCTCATGGTCACTTGAGATCATATGACAAGGGTTCACAAAATCACTTGTTGATGACTCAAAATAATGAAAAAGAAGGAAAGGCAGTGGGGAAGGTGAGGTATTGTATTCAATGGGGCTCCTTTCTTGAAAATCATATTTTAAAGGCTCAAGTGATTTGGATATACTCCCAGAATCACAAGGAAGGCAGGTAGGAGCAAGGACCTCATCATTAGTATCAAAGTTAGGGTTTTCACAAAAAGGAGAATCATTAATTGCCAATTGCCATCTTCCATGCAAGGGAAAATATTGATCCTCCTTCACAAGGGTATCGATGGATATGTCATCATAAATAAAGGGGAGACTAATGCCAACCTAATCCTCCCTGTTAGTATCATAAATGGGAGCACAATCAAATTGAGTACCAACAATTTCTTATTTCTCGTTTTCAATATGAAAAGAATCTCCAACATCAACTTCCAAGGGGCTAATGGGATTACCTTCCCCAAGGTTCTCAAAAGAAGCGTCATCAGGACTCGGGAGTAGTATCCTTGAGAAAGGTAAGGTTAGCCTTAACTTTAATTTCCATAGGCTTGTCCTCCCCAACACGTGTACTCAAAATCATAGTTTTCATCATGTGGACCCAAGGAGAACTTGTATTCTTTCTCATCACTTATATTTTCATGGTTTTGATGATGCTTGATGAAAGCTTCCTCTTGAATGCTTAATGCGGGGCATACTTGAAAATGAATAAGAAATCCATCAACGAACTTCTCAATAGATGAGATGCTCCTAGGTTCGTGATTATGCAACCATGAGTTATGACCATGGAGAGAGCTCATGAACAATAGTGCAGGGACTTCTTGGTGGACCACTTTCTCCTTTGAAGCATGCGAAATAAATCTTTCCACATGATCAATTGTGGAGAGTGGATCACCATCAAATATTGGCACCCTAATTACCATCCTTCCTGTGAAATGATTAGGGTGCCTAGGGATGCTAGTGATGACCAAATCAGGAAAATCATCAAAGAAATACATCCTATTGAGATATACATGTAAATTATGCATGATTCGCTAGGGAGAATTAAAATATGCCTAGAAAAAATGCTTGCTTCACCCTACAAGCATCAACCTTAAAAGGCAATGAAGAACTAGGGCTTCGTTCTTCCAATGGAGTCGCAAAATGATATATCATTAATGTTTATAGGAAACAAAACACACATTTCGTTTCCTCGACAACGATACCAAAATATTATCGCTCAAACTCGCAGGGGTCCTAACAGAGGATCCTATAGAGAAACTACTAGGTCAAGGGCTGTAATATTCCTAATTTGCGAGAGCAAATTGGAATATTCTATTTTGTTTATTTTTCCACCTATAGTTTGTAAATAAATAAAAAGTGAGTAAAAGGGGGCCTAAACTCACTTAAATGAAATAAGACATCCACCTAGTAGCACAACGTTGTGACTTAAGTGGGAGTCAAGGGGGGACCCAACACCACGTGGAGAAGGGGGCCTATGTACACTCTAGAAGTTTCTCCAAGCTTCTGTGGAGATAAGGATGAAAATGTGGATAAGGATGAGGATGTGGAGGAGAGAGAGAGACTACGTTGGGTTTTGGAGGGAAACCAACACTATAAAAGATGAAGGAGCCTCCTCATTTCATTCATGCTTGATATTTGGATTATTGATTATTGAGTGAGACATATTGTCTTCTCTTTGGCACGTTGGCTGTTTAGCCCGTCTGCTGCACTGTTTAGTGCAACCGAGTGTCTCCGTGTGGAGATCTCACCCTTAGCCTCGGGGGACTTCGAGTGCCTGCTCAGGCAAGGTTATTTTCTTAGCATCATCCTCCAGGACAGCGTTATTGCTGCAGCAGCGTAATATGTGTTGTAGGGTGTTGCCGTGGTGACTCTACGACACCACTTCCTTCTCTTGTTTTTCAAAGGGAGAGTCTTTCTTCTTTTTGGAGGATCAGATTGGAGGACTTTGGAGCTCATTTTCAGATCTTGGCATCAGGCCAATATATTCTTCATGGTATACTGCGCAGTTCTTTCCCTAGATCTGCGTTATTGCTGAAGGAGCAGCGTTTCATGGTTTTTGGCATCATTTTGGAAGCTAGATCTTTGTTGGAGGGTGATCCTTGGATTGGCCAACCAATCCAAGTATATTTCTGATCTGATACTGAAGTTTGCTTCAGAGATTCTGAACCATTCTTTAGATCTGCTGCAGTAAGACTCAGATCTGCTCTGGCATTTTCATGTATTGCCGAAATCCCCAAGGGGAAAGTAATAAAGAGCCCTTTGGGCATTTTGTCTCATTATAGATCTCTGTTTTCATGTATTTATCAGTTTCAGATCTGTAATATAATAAATATAAGCTTCAGCCTCCTAGAGAAAACGCTGAAGTATTTCTGGATCAATCTTTGTCTTGCGGCACCTCTATTTTGAGGGGTTTTTCTATATAAACTGCTGTTTAACCTTGCTGAATGCCTATGTCGTGTTCCCAAACCCATTCCCTGATCATCCATACTGTTATACATCTTATTCCTTCAGAAAATACGCAGCCCTTGCTTCAGTAAAATTCTGCATACTCAAAGTCTTGGGAAATCAGGGTTTCTATTGACTAGTCGGGAAGGAGGAACTGTTTAACATATCAAAATGCCTTTGTTTGAGCTGAAATTCGACATGGAAGTCCCTCTTGACCTATTCTAACATATTCCAGAACCTTGACCCGTCATTTTACGCAGATTTCCTTATTCACTCATTTTAGGGCCAAAATCCTCACTTTCCCCCACCTTTTTGCCCTTAGAAGCTGAGTAAAGGTTGTTGCTGCTATTTATTTGGGTTGCTGAACATTTTCAGAGATATTATATTATAGCTGAAGCCATCATACCTGAAGAATGCGTTTTTATGGCATGATCTGCTGAAAATTCCATTTTGGGATATTACAAGGGCCGCAATAGAGCGCTAGCCCAATGTCACCTCAGCTAAGACTCCCTGCTCTTTACGGACTTTCACCAATGGGAGGAGACTCAGTATAAGAGGAATCACAATGATGAATAGATAAATGATTGGATAAGTAGTGATTCCTAAAGCCTATTCACAAGCGAGACTCAATTAAATAGCTTACTTGCTTGAGTAGCAAGGTGATGGGCTCTCTAAGAAGGGCTATGAGGATACCTTGGCCTAGGGTTGGAGGATATGCCTTGACAAGGGGCTTCTTAGAATTAAGGATCCTTATGGAGAAATGGATTTTGTGTAGTCCTTGTGGAATTTGAGTTATAAATTTGCGGGAACATAAGGAACCCAGGTGGACCCAAACTAGGTCAAGGGTATGGAGTTGATCGACCAAAGAGGGGCTTGACCTAATTAGAGATATCCAAACATCAAAATTCATCCATTACATCCAAAATCCTCCTCCAAAAGGAATAGCGAAAATCTCGCAAGGAATAAGAACCCAATCTAAGTGATGATAATCACAATGGATCATCTCACTTCTATTTATACACTCTAATGAATTCTATTTAGCTAAATTGGCCTAATTGAGCCCTTAAAATAAAATAATGTGCATAATAACAATAATTTTGGTCACAAGCCCACTAGATAGCTCAATAACATAACAATAAGCCTCTCAAGAGGGTCTAATGAATAACAAAGTGAGTCGTTGGGCCTTTGAGGAGGCCTAATGAAGTCCAAGGGGTTCCATGCTGCAGAAATGGACTCCAAACATAGTGGACACCAGGTTGGCCCCTTATTTTCCAAGCAAGAACTTGTGGTGCTCCCAAGTGGTTGTGGGTGCACAAGGACATGCTCATGGGTCTCCAAGTGGATCGAAAATTCCTATAGACCATCTTTAAGGGTTAGGATGGTGATTTAAGCCCTCCTTCTGCGGCGGGATACATCCTCTAGACCTTGGAACATCTGCCAAGTGTATGGTGCAAGTGTGGATCTATTTGGGCATGGTGAACCAATTGCATCATCCTCATCCAAAAGGTGGAACACGAGCAATCAATGATTGGTGTTGGGGGATCCATGAAGTAATCTCTGCTATGGTGGAGTCCCATGGCTCTCAATGGTCACCCTACAAATGCCAATGTGGCCTTCTGGAGGGTTAAGACTTTGTATAGGGAGACCAAGCCCCAAATGAAGACCCACCTGTAATCTTGCATAAGATCCAATGAATCCCCTTGCCCTCGAATACAACAAGTCATTCGAATAATCAAGTAATAAATCTTACAAGTCATGGGATCAATGGAGCACTTCATTGTGTCATGCCCTTCCATAATTGGCTTTAGCATGTACAAGAGTCTCCAAGCTCAATAGGGGGTTAACTAAGGACCCTATTATATGGTTTCAACCTCTACAGACAGTGACATGTCCATGGTACATCCCTTAAGTGGTAGGTGGAAAATGATATAATAATGGAATGTAGTGGGGATTAGGGGAATCATCTAGACAACATGTCAAGGTGCAAGGGTATCTATAATAAGGGATGCCCACACTTGGGTTTATGAGTGTAGGAGGGAGCAAATTGTGGTACATGAGTTACCTCGACCTCTGTTTTTCCACCCTTCTTCATATTCCTTTTTTCTTTGATTGATTTTTCTTCATAACAACTTAGGGCTCCAGGGGATGGAGATCATGATGTGTAATATGTCGCAGTGGATACCCAATTGAGGTGGGGCAACTCATCGCCCACTAAGGGTTGGGACAATCATGGGATCCTTAATGATGAAGTGGGCTCAACTAGGGCTCGTAGGAACCAGGTTGATGACCATGGATAAGGGGTAGAGCTCATGTTTGGATTTTGCCCATGCGCTAAATTTGTGTGTCCCAACCATCTTTTGCATTTTGGGGTACATTTCCTATTGAAAGTGGCCAAATCATGCTTTTTATTTTCTTTTTAGCTGCATCAACCTCCAGGGCATCGTTTCAGGCCCGACCCATGTTGTGGACAAGGGAAGGGGGAGGCTAACCCTATGTGGACCGAGTGGACACGTGTGGATCCAGATGGGAAGAAAGATGAATAGGGCTAAAATGAGTGGTAGGAGAGTAATGTAGGTGGTATCAAGAAGCGAGACCACGCAACCAAAATCAGGATTTCCCATGTAGTGCCATCCCTAAAGCTAATGGCCAGTAATGGAGATCCCACGGGACTGGGATATAAGGGTAACCGCGAAATCAAACAATGGAGACAAGAATACAGACCTAACCCACTCTTTCTGCCGAATCGCCCCACCAATCCATGCCCAGAAGTGCCCATGAAAAGTAAACAAAACTACTCAACCAAACCAATGAAAAGTCATACCTTTGGGGTCATGGGATCAATGGGATCAATGGAGGCCCACCTTCAAACATATATTCATTACAGATGGGCGAGGGACCACATGGTTGGCTCAGGTGGCAGAGAAAATGGCACATCGACCTATCTAGGGGATGCAAGGGGCTGCTGGCTTCCGGCTGAGGACCACCTAGGAGAAAAAATTTCTCCTATATACACTACCCATAGGTGGTGGGTAACAATCCTTTAAAGAAGAATTTGACTTACTCTATAATGAATAAAGAATCAAGACTTTCTCACTAGATTATATAAAATAGTGATCAATATCCTATATGGTCTCCAAAAGATAATTATAACTTGATAATCAAGTTCAATCCTTGGGAACTCTAATGCATGAAGGAATATTCTTGTGGAGATGGACCATGAGGATGTTGATGTTTTGATGAGAAATCCATCACGATGAGGTAAGTCTAGTATTTTTGTTTTTGGTTATCTGGCTAACATAATGTTTTGCTACCTGGAATGATATTGTAGGAATATATGATGAATGTTGACGCAAGCTCAACATATGATTTTGGCAGTTATGAAGTCAAGATGTTTTCATCTTGAGATTAAAAAGTAGCGGTACGAGAAGATAACCTGAAGGTCAAGTTCATACAACAAACAAAGATCACTTTCATGATTATCGTGAGTTTTGGTAAGGCTCAATATAATGCCTTCATTGATGATGACAAGATGAAGGTGATGTGCAAGATTGATGACCTAAAACCTGTCACAAGATTGAAGGAAGGAGATGGCTCCATGATACTCGGAAGGGAAGCAAGCTCGATATAATGACATGCAAAGGAAAGAAGGAACCATGCAACTATATCCATAAAGAACAGGTGGCTAATACTCTTATGGTTATGACTTTTCAAGTAGAAAAGGAAGTCAAGAATCTCCTCTAGGTCTGAAGAGGGAGTAAAGGAGTCTCCTTGAATAGGAGCAAGGATCTATTCCCTAATCAAGATGGAAATGGGATATCCACTTTGGTTGAGAGTGTAATATTCCGAATAGGAAATAGACAGCAATATAAAGCAACATAAAGAAATAACTACAGCAAATAGAGGGACATCATAAAAACACTGCAAATATGGAGAAACGTTGAGCCATTTTATTATAATCTGAAAGATACAATGGGTACAAAGGTGATAAGAATTATGGCACCTTGGCTTGCTCAAGGCATGCTAGAAATGCTCTCAGAACCTCCCACTGAGTGGTTGCTCTCTCTATGACTGCGTAACTCCTGAAACTGCTGTTGCTGCTGGCGGAACTGTTGCTACTGTTGGAATGGAGTTTATCTTTGGGGTTGTTCCCCTACTCAGAAAAATGTGAAACTCGGAATATAAGCTCTCCTCCAATAACTCGGAAAAACCCAGGAAGGAATCTTGGATGGCTGACCCCAGAATTTGACCTCCCTTGGAAAATCACGCACTCTAGGTGAGTACGCTGGCCTTGAACTAATACACTGCAACTGATGGCCTCCTCCTACTGCAAAAGATGATTTGTGAAGGGTTGATCCCTTCACAATACTCCCAGGCTGAAATCCCTAGTCGCTCTTCTCTCGCGGTGCTGCCTCCTCTCAAGACTGCGTAATCCCCAAGTGTCACTGCGTGCTCCTGGCTGAAGGATGTTGAGTGCTATGCCCTGAAAAATGATGGTGGATCTCCTCACTTGAGCAGGAACTCGAAGTCCCACGAGGTTGAGGTTGGGATCTCCGCTCGGAGACACCCATGTGCTGAACAACACTTGCTGACTTCGCTAAACAGCAAAATCGTGCTCAATGTCTAAAGACAGAAAATCAGAGGATGCATAATCGAATGACTGAATGGTGAGCCTCCTCTCCCTTTTATGCTTGAGAGCCTAGCTCTCCCTTGGGCCCCACTCAATTGCGTTGTCCCTCCTTGGCCATGCTGTCCCTGCCACTGCGCTGTCCTGGCCCATGCTGCCCCTTTCCCTGTGATGTCACTCCATGCTGCCACCTAAATTTGCCTAAGTGACTTTAGGGAATTATTATCTCCTAAGTGAGGGTTATGGGTCCCATCACCCCCTTTATTAACTGACTAACATTAGGAAGGCAAAATCTAAGCAAAACTAATATTGCCAATTAGCTGCTGCTGATTAGGAATATTACAGTCCTCCCTGCCAAAATGTTGCTTGTCCTCAAGCAACTGCAAAGACGGATGCTGCAAAATATTCTGACTCTCCCAAGTGGCATCCTCATTCGGCAAGTTCCTCCACCTCACCAAGTACTCTCTAACTATCCTGCTCTGTAGTTGTCTCTCCCTAGTGTTTATGATGGCTTCTGGCTGTAAAACCAAATGCCCCTCATCATTTGTAGGCAGAAGCTCCTTTGTTGCAGTCACCTGCTGTCCCAATGCCTTTTTTAGGCATGATACATGGAAGATGTTGTGGATCCTACTACCTGTAGGTAGCTCAAACTCATACGCAACCTCCCCTATCCTGTGGATCACCCTGTAAGGCCCATAGAAGTGGGGCTTGAGCTTCTCGGCCCCCTTCTGTTTCAGCGTGGAGTACTGGTATGGATGAAGTCCTATGTAGACCAAGTCCCCTACCTCAAACTGCCTCTCTATCCATCCCCTGTTGGCATACAACTTCTGTTGGTTCTATGTTGTGGCTAAGTTATCCTTAAGTGCCCGGAGTATATCCTAACTCTCTTGGATCCAATCCTTGGCTCTGGGGGCCTTGCTAGCTCCAAACATAACATCAACAAAAGTCAGAGCATGGTATCCATACAAAGCATAAAACGGAGACATATCGATAGACATGTGGAAAGTGGTGTTGTAGCAGTATTCTCCCAAATGCAGCCAGCGCAGCGATGCCTTCTACTGCACTGTGACTGAAATATTCCCAACTAGTAGCAGCTAATTGGAAATATTAATTTTGCCAGTTTTTCTTTTCTAATGTTTGTCAGTTAATAAAAAGAAGTGATGGGACCCATAACCCACACTTAGGAAATAAAGTCTCCCTAAAGTCACTTTGGAAAATATTAAAGGACAGCGTGGAGCCCATGAGAGCCTAGTGGCAGTGTGAGGGAAGAGGCAACGTGGACAGCGTGAGCCCATGACAACGGAGTTGAGAGTGGACAGCGTGGCCAAGGAGGGAGAGTGCAGTTCAGTGGGGCTCGGGTGAGAGAAAGGCTCTCAAGCATAAAAGGGAGAGGAGGCTCCTCATTCTCTCATTGTATTATGCATCTCTGATTTTTGTCTTTTGATATTGAGCACATTTTTGCTGTTGAGCGAAGTCTGCAAGTGATGTTCAGCACACCGAGTGTCTCCGAGTGGAGATCCCCCAACCTCAGCCTCGCGGGACTTCGAGTGCCCTCTCAAGTGAGGAGATCTAGCCATCGTTTTGCAGGAGAGAGGACATAGCACCTTCATCCAGGATCACACAGTTGCTGGGAAAGTGAAGTCTCTCTGAGGGATTACTGTAATATTCCGAATAGAAATAAACTGTAATACAAAGCATCATAAACAAGCAACTACAACAAATAGAGAGACATCGTACAAATAATGCAAATATGGAGAAACACTGAGCCATTTTATTATATAACTGAAAGGTAACAATGAGTACAAAGGTGATCAGAATGATGGCACCTTGGCTTGCTCAAGGCAAGCTGGAAATACTCTTAGAAATGCTCAAGGAATTGCTGCTCTGTCATGGACTGTGTAATCTCTAGATGCTGCTGCTGCTGCTACTGTCGAACTGCTACTACTGCTGGAATGGAATGACTCTTTGGGGATGTTCCCTTGCTCAGAAAAATGTGAAACTTTGGAACTGAGCTCTCCTCCAATAACCTGGAAAAACCCAGGAAGGAATCACAGAATGGTTGACCCCGGAATTTGACCTCCCTTGGAAAATATCGCACTCCCAAAGAGTACGCTGGAACTGAATGATAAATATGCAAATGATGGCCTCCTCCTGCTACAAAATGATGATTACCCGGAAAAACCCAGGAAGGAATCCCAGAATGGCTGACCCCAGAATTTGGCCTCCCTTGGAAAATATCGCATTCCCAAAGAGTACGCTAGCCCTGAATGATAAATCTGCAAATGATGGCCTCCTCTTGCTACAAAATGATGATTAGTGAGGGGCTGATCCCTTCACACTATCCTCGGGTTGAAATCCCTGATATCTCCTCACTCCCGGAACTGCCTCTACCACAAACTGCGTAATCCTTCCAAGAGACTGCGTTATCCAAGCAACTGAGTGATCCTGGCTGAAGATGCTATGGCTCTCTCTTGCCAAATGATGGATGAAACTCCTCACCTGAGCGGGCACTCGAAGTCCCCTCGAGGCTGAGGTTGAGATCTCCGCTTGTAGACACCCGGTGTGCTGAACAACACTTGGAGACTTAGCTCAACAGCAAAAGTGTGCTCAATATCAAAAGATAGAAATCAGAGATGCATAATAGAATGAGAGAATGAGGAGCCTCTTCCCCTTTTTATGCTTTGAGAGCCTTTCTCTCACCCTGGCCCCACCAAACTGCATTGTCCCTCTTGGCCCATGTTGTCCCCACTCAACTGCGCTATCACGGGCCCACGCTGCCTCTTCCCTCACGCTGCCACTTCACCCTCATGGACCCCACGCTGTTAAGGAATATTTGCTGAAGTGACTTTAGGGAATAATCATTTCCTAAGTGTGGGTTATGTGTCTCATCACCCACTTTATTAATTGACTTAACATTAGAAAAGCAAAACTGGCCAAAATTAATATTTCCAATTAGTTGCTGCTAATTGGGAATATTACAGTCCTCGTCACCAAAATGTTGCCTTTCCTAAATCAACTGCAAGGACGGATGCTGCAAAATTTTCTCACTCTCCCAAGTGGCATCCTCATCCGGCAAATTCCTCCACCTAACCAAGTACTCTCTAACTGTCCTGCTTCGTAGCTGTCTCTCCCTGGTGTCTATGATGGCTTTTGGCTGCAATAGAAAATGCCCCTCATCATCTGTAGGTGGAAGCTCATCTGTTGCAGTTACCTGTTGCCCCAATGCATTTTTCAGACATGAAACATGGAAGATGTTATGGATTCGGCTACCTGTGGGCAACTCTAACTCATATGACACTTTGTTCCGCTGACACACTTCGCACTCCCTGACAGGCCGAAGTACGTCCTTCTTGAGGCCTCTCCAAGAGAACCTCTCCTTGATGGCCCTGTAGGTCTTGGTGAACCTCATGTGGCCTGATAGTGATGAGTCATTGGAGGCACGTAGTATCTTCTCCTTGAGCTGAGAGCTCCCAGTCAAGAAGATCCTGTCCCTAAAGTATATCACCTCATCCATCACCCTATACCTGTCATCTATGATCTGACCATCCAGTACCTCACAGGCAAAATGGTCCTTGGAGTACTCCACCAGTAACTGAGCCCTCCAATCCGTGTCTCTGCTCATCAGAGACAGTGTTGCCGATCTGCGGGATAGAGCATCGGCTACGATGCTGTTCTTCCCTTTGACATACTCAATGTCAAAGTCATACGCCTGGATCTTGCTGATCCACTTCTCCTGCCTCTCCTGCAACTGCTTCTGCTCTAGAAAGGACCGGAGGCTGTTGTGGTCAGTCTTCACCCTGAGCTTGTTCCCCACCAAGTACTGTCTGAACTTGGCCAGTGCATGCATGATAGCCAGCATTTCCTTGTCGTATATGGGATACAACCTCTCATGTGGCAATAGCTTCTTGCTCTCGAAATCTATGGGATGCCCCCCCTGCATGAAGACTGCGCCTACCCCCTCTCCTAAGGCATTGCATTCCAAGGCAAAGGGCTGCGTGCAATCTGGCAAAGCTAAGACTGGATAGCTGCTCATCACCTCCTTGAGCATGTCAAAGGTCCTTTGTGTTGTGTCCATCTAACTGAATGCCCCATTTTTGGTAAGATCTGTGAGGGCTGCAGCAAGTTGGGAAAACCCCTTGACGAACTTCCGGTAGTAGGTGCAGATGCCTACAAATCCCCAGAGCTCTATCATGTTCTTCGTTTTCGGCCATTCCCAAATGGCCTGGATCTTCTCCTCGTGGACTCTCACTCCGTCCACACCAATGATATGCCCCAAATAGAGCATCTCTGTCAGCCAAAACCCACATTTGGAGATCTTAGCATAGAAATACTACTCCAAAATACGCAATACAACCTCAATGTGTTGTAGGTGCTCCTCCCATGTCTAGTTGTATATCAGAATAACGTCGAAGAATACCAGCACGAACTTCCTCAACTGACCACGGAAGATGTGGTTCATACAGGACTGGAAGGTGGTCGGTGCATTGGTTAGCCCGAAGGGCATCACCAAAAACTCAAAATGGCTGTAGTGATATCTGAAGGCCGTCTTAGGGACATCCTAGCCCCTCACTCAGATCTGATGGTAGCTCGACCTCAGATCAATATTCGAGAAGAACTTTGATCCCTTCAGCTCGTCCATCAGTTCATCAATCCGTGGGATGGGGTATCGGTTCTTCATGGTTTTCTTGTTGAGAGCTCGATAATCGATGCACATCCTTAGTGTGCCATCCTTCTTCTTCACTAGTACAACGGAAGAAGCAAATGGGCTAGTGTTGGGCTGAATGTGTCCCAGCGCTAAGAGCTCATGAATAGCTCTGTCAATCTCATCTCTGTAGGCTTTGGGGTGTCTATAGGGTGTAGTAATCATATCCTGAATGCCTTGCTCAAGCTCAATGGTGTTCTCAAACCCCCGATCCAGTGGCTGTCCTGGTGGTATATCCCTGAAAACCGTAGCATATCTGTCCAAAATCGACTGTACATCTGGGTGAACTACCTGCCCTATAGCTTCTGCCTCTAAAATACCCAGCTCCACTACCCCCACTCTATGTTTCCCTTCCGGAATTCTGCCTCCATTTGGTGTGTTGATATTGTCTGCGGAGGGTATGAGTGCATGCCTCGTATCATCACATGCTTGCCACTCTTCTTGTCTGTCCACTCCATCTCCAGAGTCTCCCAGTCCATGGTGACCTTCCCCAACGTGATCAACCATTGCACTCTTAGCACCATATTGGTGTCTGGAATGTCCACCATAAAGAAATGATATGTCAAAGTGTAAGTCCCCATGGTCACTGCTAATGTCGGTACATATCTAGCACATTGCATTGTCTTGTCACCCGGTACCAATACTGAAAATCCCTCAAAGCTCTTTGTCGGTGTGCCCTGCTGCTCTACCAACTGTGAACCAATAAAGTAGTAGGTGGCCCCACTGTCAACTAGCACTGAAACATGCTATCCTTGAACGGTGCCTCGGACACGCAATGTCAAATACTTGGGAACTCCTGGCAAAGAAGCAAGGACTCCCCCAATAGGTGCAAATGCTGCCCCTCCTCCTGGGGGTGGAGGTGGTGGATAATCCCCTCTCTGCACTACAACACTGCCTCTTGCCTCTATCTAGTCATATGCATCTTCTTCCCCGTCATTGTCGGAGAAGACCTCTATGTAGTGTGTCTTTCCTTCGGCACATCGATGTCTCGGTGTCGATGGCTCCTAGCATGTGAAGCATAACTTCCTCGGTCTCAAATCTCTCCGGGTATCATCGTCCAAAGGCCTCGGTCTTGGTTCCCCCTCGGAGGTGGAACCCTCGTGTCCTTCCCCTTCGGCTGAAATGTCGGTCTCTGGGGGAAAGGAACTCTGGTCCTGGGTAGAGCATCCTGCAAATCCCTGGTCCTCCCAACTGCATCCTGGAGTGTAGTAGAACTCGTGGATCTGACTAGCCCACATAGAGGTTTTGCCAACCTATCAATAAACATGTAGATCCACCTAGCCGAGGAAAAGTCGGGCACCATCACTGAAAGCCTCAAGAACTCGGAAATGTAGGTTTATGAGTTCCCGGTCTACTTGAGCTTGGTCAGCTCAACAAAGTGCTCTTCCAGATCCTTCCAGTCAAATCGCTCCACCAATCTCCGTGTAAACTCTACCTACGCTGTCACTGCTGAGTGAACTAGCGTGGCCATCTCGTGGAACCACTAGTCGTGGGCCTCTCCCTCAAGGTGCAACGCTGCCACCTTGATGGCTTCCCCCTTTGCCATCTGATTGAGCTGGAAATAAATATCTAGCTTCTGCACCCAAGCCTCTGCCATCTGATCGAGCTGGAAATAAATATCCAGCTTCTGCACCCAAGCCTTTGCTGAACATTTTGAGGACCTGTCAAATGTTGTCAAGAGAAACCAGCCTACTGTACACTGTACGTCCCCATCCTGTGTGTATCTACCCCCTCTATTCTGGTTGCGGGGTCGGTTGTCCTTCTTGAGCTAAACAAAATCATGGAAAGCTAGAGCTTCACCAAACTCTCGCCCATAGGTCTGATACTCTGCAAAATAATCTCCCATATGAACCGGCTCCAGCTCCTTAGGTGCTCCCATCCCAGTGCCTGTAGTCAGAAATGTGGGCATACGTGGGGGAGTAAGTGACACAACCTGCTGCGTTGTGAGCTGCTCCTGCAAGTGATGGGAAGTGCCAGACCCTTCTTTAATGTGAAAACCCCTTGGGGTTTTACGCTGTCTCTGGTCTGCAGTAAACTTCTGCCCATATCTTCGATCCTCCTCGATAGCTCCTGCACAGACTTTAGGAGGAGTTTTTCGAACTCCCTCCCTTCATCTTTCTCCTCTGCCATTGGTTCTTCCCTGTAGCTGAGAACCACTAGTCAAGAAGATCCTGTCCTTGAAGTAAATAACCTCGTCCATCACCTTGTACCTATCATCTATGATCTGGTCATCCAGCACCTCACAAGCAAAACAATCCTTGGAGTACTCCACTAGCAGCCGAGCCCTCCAGTCCGTGTCTATGGTCGTCAAAGACAATGCTGCCAGTCTGCGGGATAGAACATTGGCCACCACGTTGTTCTTCCCCTTGGCATAATCAATATCAAAATCATATGCCTGGATCTTACTAATCCACTTCTGCTTCCTCTCCTGCAACTGCTTCTGCTCTAGGAAAAACCGAAGGCTGTTGTGGTCAGTCCTCACCCGAAACCTGTTGCCCACCAAGTACTGTCGGAACTTGGCCAATGCATGCATGATGGCCAACATCTCCTTTCTTTATATAAGATACAAGCTCTCATGCGGCAACAACTTTCTACTCTCGAAAGATATGGGGTGCCCTCCCCGCATCAAAATTGTGCCCACTCCCTCTCCTGAAGCATCACACTCCAAGATGAAGAGTTGCGTGAAATCCGGCAAAGCTAATACTGGGCAACTAATCATCACCTCCTTGGGCCTGTCAAAGGCTCTCTGTGCCATGTTCGTCCAACTGAATGCCCCCTTTTTGGTAAGGTCTGTGAGGGGTGCAGCAAGTTGGGAAAACCCCTTGACAAACTTCTGGTAGTAGGTGCAGATGCCTACAAACCCCAGAGTTCTGTCACATTCCTTGGCTTCGGCGATTCTTCGAACGGCCCGGATCTTCTCTCGATGGACCCTCACTCCGTCCACACCAATGATATGCCCCAAATAGAGCATTTTTGTCAATCCAAACTCGCACTTGGAGATCTTAGTGTAGAAATGTTACTCTTCCAAGATACACAATACAACCTTAATGTCTTGCAAGTGATCCTTCCAAGTGCGGTTGTATATAAGGATATCATCGAAGAATACCGGCGACAAACTTCCTCAACTGACCATGGAAGATGTAGTTCATACGGAGATCTGGAAGGTGGCCGATGCATTGGTTAGCCCGAAGGGCATCACCAAAAACTCAAAATGGTCGTAATGACATCCGAAGGTCTGTCTTGGGGACATCCTGGTCCCTCACTCGAATATGATGGTAGCCCGACCTCGGATCAATCTTGGAGAAGAATTTCGATCCCCTCGAGCTCATCCATCAACTCGTCAATTTGCGGAATGGGGGTATCGTTTCTTCATCGTTTTCTTGTTGAGAGCTCGGTAATCGATGCACATCCTTAGTGTGCCATCCTTCTTCTTCACCAATACAACAAAAGAATCAAATGGGCTAGTACCGAGCCGGATGTGTCCCAGTGCTAAGAGCTCGTGAATGGCTCTTTGGATCTAATCCCTCGTAGGCTTTTGGGATGCCTATAGGGTGTGGTAATCACGGCTCGAATACCCTGCTCAAGCTCGATGGTGTGCTCAAACCATCGATTCGGGGGTTGTCTCGGAGGTATATCCCCAAAACACCGTAGCATACCCTGTCCAATATCGACCGCACATTGGGGTGAACTACACGCCCTCCGGCCCTTGCCTCCGAAATACGCGGCTCCACTGCCCACTCTATATCTCCCTTTCGAAGTCCGCCTCCATCCGGTGTCTTTGGAAGCTGTCTCGTGGAGGATACGTGGGCATGCCTTGGATCATCACATGCTTATCGCTCTTCTTGTCTGTCCACTCCATCTCCAAAGTCTCCCCAGTTTGTGCTCGACCTTCCCCTAAAGTGATCAACCACTGCACTCCCGACACCATGTTGGTGTACGGAATGTCGACTAGAGAAAAATGATCCGTCATCGTATAAGTGCCCATGGTCACGGCCAATGCCGGAACGTACTTGGCACCTCTGCATAGTTACGGCACCCGTGCATCGATCGAGAAGCCATCAAATCTCTCTGTCTGTGTGCCCCTCCTCTCTACCGGCTAAGCATCAATAAGGTTGTGAGTGGCCCCCACTTGTCAACTAGAACCCGAAACACGACGTCTGCGAACGGTGCCACGAACACGCAATGACAAATACTTCGGAACCCCTCGCAAGGATGCAAGGAATCCTTGTGTGGGTGCAAATGTTGTTCCTCGTGCTCATGGGGGGAGGAGGTCGTGGATGATCCCCTCTTTGCACTACAACACCGACCTCTGTCTCTATCCCCTCATAAGCATCTTTTTCCTCCTCACTTTGTTGGAGAAGACCTCTATGTAATGTGCCTTCCACTGCGGCACGTCGATGACCGGTGCACATGGCTCCCCGGCATGTGAAGCATAGCTTCCTTCGTCTCAAATATCTACGGGTATCATCATCCAAAGGCCCACGGCCTTGGTTCCCCCTTTGGAAGGGGAACTCTCTTGTCCTTCCCCCTTCGGTTGAAATGCCGGTCTTTGGGGGGAAAGGAGCTCTAGTCCCTGGGCAAACAATCCCGCAAATCTTTGTTCCTCCCGACCGCATTCTGAAGTGTAGTAGGCCTCGTTGACTCGAGTAGCCCACGTAGAGGTTTTGCCAACCCGTCATGTAAATCCTCCTCGGCGAGGATATGTCGGGACACCATCACTAAAAGCCTCAAGAACTCGGAAATGTAAGTTTCCGGGGTTTCGACTCTGTTTGAGCTTGGTCGACTCAACAAAATGCTCTTCCGGATCTTTCCGGTCAAACCGCTCCACCAACCTCCGTGTAAACTCTACATACTGTCGTCATTGTCAAGTGACCCAGGGCGTGGCCATCCCATGGAACCACCGAGTCATGGGCCTCTCCCTCAAGGTGCAGCTGCTGCCACCTTGATGGCCTCTCCTCTCGCCATTTGATTAAAGTCGGAAATAAATATCCACCTTCTCCACCCAAGCTTTCGCTGAACATTTAGAGGACCCATCAAATGTTGGCAAGAAAAACACTGCCCTACGGTACGTTGCGTCTGTCCTCCTTGCGTGTACCCACCACCTCTATTCCGGTTGCGAGATCATTTGTCCTTCTTGAGTCGGCAAAAATCATGGAAAGTGAGAGCTTCACCAAACTCTCGCCCATAGGATTGACACTCGCAAAAATAATCACCGAAATGAACCACCTCGGCTCCCCGAGGTCCTTCGGTCCCGGTGCACGAAGTCGAAAGGTGGGCATCGTGGAATGTGGAGGAGTGAGTGGCACTACTTGTTGTGCTCGTGATATGCTCCCGAGCGTGATGAGAAGTGTGAGATCCCTCACCAATGTGAAAACCCCTTGGGGTTTCTCGCCCCATTTTTTGTCTGCGACAAACTTCTAACCCTTCTCCTCTATTCTCCTAGAGAGCTCCCCGCACGGATTTCGGGAGGAGATTCCCAAACTCCTTCCCTTCATCTCTTTCCTCCACCATAGGTTCTTCCTCCTCTGCGTCCACCAATGGAACGCAGTGCCTTCTCCAAAAGTGGCCTCAAGCCTCCACTCTTGGCTCCTGTACCTCTTTCCCCAGTAGGTGATATATGGTTTTCCTCTCGATGTCATAGACTAATCTGCTCCACAAGCCGAGCCAAGTCTATGAGCTACGATACCACTATAATATTCCGAATAGGAAATAGGCAACAATATAAAGCAACATAAACAAATAACTACAACAAATAGAGAGACATAATAAAAACACCGCAAATATGGAGAAATGTTGTGCCATTTTATTATAATCGAAAGATAACAATGGGTACAAAGGTGATCGGAATGATGGCACCTTGGCTTGCTCAAGGCAAGCTGGAAATACTCTCGGAATATCCCATTGAATGGCTACTCTCTCTATGACTGCGTAACTCCTAAAACTGTTCTTTGCTGCTTGCTACCGAAACCGTTGCTCACTGTTAGAATGGAGCTGCTCTTTGGGGTTGTTCCCCTACTCGAGAAAAAATATGAAACTCGAAATATAATCTCTCCTCCAATAACCCGAAAAAACCCGGGAAGGAATCTCGAAATGGGTCGACCCCGAATTTGACCTCCCTTGGAAAATCACGCACTCCCGGGTGAGTACGGCGGCCCCTGAACCGATAGACCGCAATTGATGGCCTCCTCCTACCGCAAAGATGATTTGTGAAGGGTTGATCCCTTCACAATACTCTCGGTGCTCGCCTCCTCTCAAGATTGTATAATCCCCAAGTGTGATTGCGTCGCCTTAGTGACTGCGTGCTCCTGGGCTGAAGGATGCTAAGTGCTATGCTCGAAAAAACAATGGTGGATCTTCTCACCCTGAGCGGGCACTCAAAGTCCCCCCAACGCCGAGGTTGGGATCTCCGCTCGGAGACACCCGTGTGCTTAACAACACTTGCGGACTTCGCTAAAAAATAAAAAGAGTGCTCAATTTCTAAAGAGAGAAAATCAAAAGATGCATAATCGAATGAGTCGAATGGTGAGCCTCCTCTCCCTTTTATGCTTGAGAGCCTATCTCTCCCTTGGGCCCCACTCAACCGCGTTGTCCCTCCTTGGCCACGACATCCCCCTGCCATTGCGCCGCCTTGGCCCACTGCCGCCCCTTTTCCCTCGCACTGTCACTCGGCGCTCCCTGGGCCCCCACGTCGCCAACTAAATTAGCCTAAGTGACTTTAGGGAATTATTATCTACTTAGTGTGGGTTATGGGTCCCATCACCCTCTTTATTAGCGACTAACATTAGGAAGTCAAAATACGAGCAAAATTAATATTGCCAATTAGTCGCTACTAATTGGGAATATTACGAGAGGGATGAATGATGAACATCCTATGTTGCAAGAAACACGGAGTTTGGTGGTTGTTTTTGGGTAGAAACGATATGAAAATGCAAAAACGCCACGGAAACGCGTTTCACATGGGGTAAATGTAACCCAATAAGGCCGGAAATGAGTTTCCGGGCCGTACGACCAAGTTTCCACCTTTTAATTGTTTTGTTTTCATTTTTTTTTATAATTTTTTTTGTTTCTGTTATTTTATTTGGAGAACAAAATATCTTTTGGATGCTTCTAGGTGGCTCTCGCAAGTTATAAAAAAGACTCTCGCCTCATTTCCTCATCACACAAATTGAGAAGCACCATGAATCCAGTTAGGTGGTGGATTTGACATGGAGAAAATGATGTACATTTTCAAAACCTTGTCATTCGTGTCCTTTCATAAGTGGCAAGTTCTTCATCAACAAAAAAGGAATAGGAGCACCTATGGGTTTATTCATTACGTGAAGCGCAACAAGTTGGGCTCACGGAATGCGAAGGATCTTGTTTATGTGCACTCCAACATTCGCCTTGCATCTAGTAGGGGTCCATAATGTAGCGAGTGGTCTTTCTAAAGAATGGGATGTGGATCCGAGAAAGTCCCGATTTGGAGCTCTCTCTTGCTCATGGATATTGAGGACCAACAACCTAGAAGTGGAATATAAAGGTTGATTTTGGATATTATTATATTATTGTTTTCATTATGCATATGTGATCATTCATGAGTAAATGTGATGAAAATTTAGAGACTTATAGTTTATGCATTGACATGGGACAATTTAATCATAATGTTTAAACTTTAAATGTAATAAATTATAATGTGTCATGTGTGCTTTATGATTGCACACAACATTTCTTAAATGTCCTAATATATATATATATATATATATGCGTTTCCCTATTTCCAAAATATGGGGGGGGTTAGGTTTCGTACCCGTGCCCATTTCGGAAACTCGTCCCCGTTTTGGAAACTCTTACCTATTTCGGAAACTTGTACTCGTTTCCCCTGTATCGTGCAACTTAGTGGACATCAAATTTGCATCCTTTTCTTCATGTGTCGGGCACTTGACTAGGACTAATAGTCGTAATTCTAAGTGAAGGCCGTGGGGAGAGAATGGTGAAGGATTCGATAAGTATCTTTGGTTTCCTTGAGGATAGATAATCCGAGAAAGGAAAGGTACTCGATACTCTTTGAGTATAAGACAAGTATCCAATATAAGACTGGTTGAAGAGCATCGATATTTTTTTGAGGATTAGAGGTAAAAATTCCAAGATATGAATAGTCCTAAAAGGACATACACGGTGAATATCTAGATGGGGTATGCGCCTTAGAGGTAGTGCAAGTATCACATGGAAATCCTCACAACATAATGCTCTTGAATGAAGTTGAGCTTGTCTAGTTAGGCCTTAATGATGGTGTTGGTTATAATGTTGATGCTTACAATTGGTTTATTAATCCAACTCTTCTTATGAGAACTCTTCGGTTTGAAAATGATTTTTTACTTGGTTGTACAATTATGAATACCTCCCTAGTTAAGAGGGAGTTTTGAAATGTAACTAGTTTCGGTCTTCATAATTGTTGTTTTACTCATTTCAATATGTATATCTTATGTAACAAACAAAAGAAGAAAGAAAAGTTATTATTTTAAAGCATGGGTTTCATGCTTCTTATTGATTGTCATCTAGGTAAAAGCATGTTCTTCATGCTTATAAGGTTTGTTAGGTCATAGGACTTATTTTCATGAGTCAAGAGAATCAAGATCATGTTTATAAGACCCTTGTGGGAAAGATGTAACTTGTAAAAGAATTAATTTTGAGTCTAGAAGGTCCTGGAAACCTCGAAAGTACAAGTCGGCCCTAGCGACTTCAAGTCGACCTAAAGGAGGGAATTAGAGATCTTGAAAAAGGCTATAAGTATAGGCAACTTCAACCTCATTTGACATATTCACACACAAGTTCGATCTCTGAAGAAGTTTGATCCGAAGCTAGGAACAAAAATAAAGGAAGAGCGAAGGTCTAGAAAGCAAGACGAATCCAAGAAGAACGAAGAAGGTATGTTTCCGGGTTCTATCTCTCTCACACTTGTGAAATCTAGGGTTTCTATAGCTACATGAAAGGTCGAAATTGCGGGTCCGAATTGCGGTATCAAGTTGCTTGAAAGTGTGGATATTTTTCTTTTTTACGTTGTTGACCTTGGGAGGATCTATCTTTCTCGAAGGAGGATCTCTTGAAGCTCTCGTTTTAGGGTTTTTACGAGCAACTACAAGATTGAAGTTGCGAGGCCAAAGTTGTAGGGTCAAATCTAGGGGTCAAATTTGATGTTTGGAGTTGGTTGAAGTAGGATAGAGCCTTGTTGATCTGATCCACTTAGAAGTACTTCGTGGAGGGTTGATTTGGTACTTGGAGGAGAACTTGGTCTAGGATTTGGGTCTTTGTTGTCTCATTTGAAGCGATTCTATAAGAAGAGAAGAGATTTTTTTTGGGTTTTCCCCTTGGAGGGTTTTTCCCTAGCTTGGAGCCTAATTTATGTGTCTACCTGTCTTTACTATTTTTACTCTAGATAATTGTTTGATGAAGAAGATCTAATAAAGATAACACAAGAAGATAATTAAATTTCACAAGCAATTATTAAGTTTAAGGAAAATATGAATTAATAGTTTCCATATTTCATTTTCCAACACGATGAAGCCAAATAAGTGGGGCGAGGAAGGATGGCTCGACCAAGTGGGAGAAGAGCAACTTGGAGTTGCTCGCTCTTTGAGGGCAAGGAACTACAAAGCCAAATAAGTGGGGTGAGGAAGAATGATTGGCTTGTCCGCATTGGACGATGAAGACACTCACTTGACAATGGAAGGTGAGGAAGGATGGCTTAACCGACAGGATAGGAGGGACCGAAGAACTAAAAACCTAATTTTTATGTGGAGAATGATAGCTAGATTGTATTAATCTTGGTGAATGAATCAGGGAGATAACATTTATAAGGGATACAAGAGGATCTGGCCGGAGGAGACTTAATACATATGTAATAAAATCAACTATAGCGTTGAGGCATTGGACAAGACTTTGGATGCCCCGCTTACTAGAAATAACTTCTTTATAGAGGGCTCGATCCTCTTCCAAATTTTCACCGTGAGTTAAAAAATATAGGGGTGATGGAAAGCTGTAGTATTCCGGTTTCTTGATTTATCCAAAAACATCTAGAAAACATGACAATAAAATTGGTTGTTGTGAATATTAACAAAATGCAACGTTTCATCATAAAATTTACATAGATAATGGCACTATGTAAATATAACAAGAGAAACACAGACAACATTCATCAACCTTATTTTATTAACCGGAATATGATGTTACATGTCAATATACCAACAAATATCTAAATGGCTAAATAATAACAATACGACCTTCCGGAAAGATTGTTACAACACTTCTCCCGGCCTCCAAACCGAACCGGAAATGTAGCTCCAATTGAGAATTTGGATGATCCTCACTTCGATCTTCGATTTTCTCCGGACTTGATCACTTCATAATGCCACCGAAATTGCTTCGATTTTCTGGATGAAATCTCCTCCATAGTGGGTTGGGGTTTCAGCCAAATGACACAAGAACCAAAGGGTTTTTTGTCTTAGGGTTGACTAAAGCCGAGAACTAGGTTCCCAAAACCTCTCCACAAAAGAATACTCAAATGCAAGATATACTCAAATGATTTTCCTCCCCTCCTTTTAAAGATCTAATGGATCCTTCTCCAACCTTTTAGAAGAACTTTATTTTATTATTTTATTTCCTTCTAGAGGCTTCTCCCTTTTATTTTAATAAAGTGACTCTCTTTAAATTTATTTTAAGTCACTTTTCCCCCTTTTGGCCTTTTCTTCGATTAAGCACCTTTTCCTTCTTTTATTTTAATAAAGTGATTAATTAAAGTCTATTTTAATCCAGGAAAATGGTAAATTCGCCTATACGATTTCTCCGGCCACTAAAAGTCACTTTTCACCATCCCATCCTATAGATCTCTTCATTCTAGTCCAACGAGCTATTACACTAAGGTGTTTCTCCAAATATTACCCCGCAAACAACACCTTTAGTGTTTTTAATTTAACTATGCCTGATAATAACCCGATTTTAGAGTATTCATTTGAATGCAACATAACCAAGAACAAATTGTGCGTAAATTGCTTTCCAATGATTAAATACAACAAGAAAATTCCATCGAACCCCATAAAACTCCTCCAAAGCCCTCCAAGCCCTCCGATGTCAATCTCGCCCCCTGTAAGTTGGCTATAACCAACCCTAGAAGCCCAACTTGACCGCATTATAAGGGAAACTAAAAAATGTGACATTACAAATTCTATCGCCCCAATATTGTTGCCCTTAAGCAATCCACATCCGGAAACCGTAAAGGTGTTTGCGCACCAATACCCAAATACCATATGTACCATTGTACCACATCATGTCTACATGCCATCCTATCATGATTGGACCTCTCGATACCGAGATCCCAAATAGTTCTTTGACTCATTCTTCCACTCATAGATCCACCTAGATCCCATTGTTGCCCTCACCAAACTTCAATGTCCATGTCCCATGGCTCCAACTATGCCCCGTCCCCGGTTATAGATGCTCGCTCCATTAATAGAATACTAGCTCATTGTCATCACCCATGTCCCATGGCTCCAACTGCGTCTCGTCCCTTTCCTTGTCATATCAAATACAAACATTTCCTTTTATGGATGCTTAGGGATGTTTTTTTATGGATTCACTACATCCGCATCTTAATATTGAATACATGGTGCTATCATTTTATTATTCCTTCGCTTGCTTGTATCTTCATCTTCTTTTTATTCTTCCTTCGCTTCTCTCGTGTTCCTTTTGATTCCTTCTCTTTTGTTGCTTTATTCTTTTTACCTTCTTTTACTCGAAGTGTAGAGTTCCATTCTTTTTGTCATCATCTTCACTCATCCCTGAATCAACATCTTTTTGCATCTTGTTGCAACGAATTTGAGGTTGCTTATTTTTTGTCTCTTCATTTATCTCGCTTCATTCATGGATTATTTTTTCTCTTTTCTTATATCTTCATCTTTGTCTTTTCGTTTCATCTTTGTCATAAACTCGATCATCATTCTTCTTTGACTCTTCCTTTGTACCTAGATAAATTGTTTCTTGTAGGAAGGATGTCTCCATCCCGCAATATTCTCGCCTTCATACATTCACTTGAAATTACTTATATTGATTCGTAAATTGTTGTGGATATTTCACTAGAGAGTTCGTCACAATAGATTTGATAAAATTATACTTAAAAATCTGAAATCTACACTCGGGGGATTTATTTCTCTTTAGATTTATGGATCTATAAATTAGTGTTTATTGGGTGTGCATGAAAATTATAATTATGCAGAAATAGAGAACAAAGAAATACGATTGACACAAGATATAACCTTGGAACCCTTTCAGAGAAAACTCAACTGGAAGGTGAGGTTGCTCTTCTCTCTTTCTCCGAATAGAAAATAGGTATGAGTGCAAAGAATTAAGGCTTGTGGCCCTTGGGCTACTACAAAGTACAAATCATCTCTCGTGTACTTTATCTCTGTCCATTTCATCTTCTTTTCATGTTTATCGAATAAAATACACTGGAAACGAATGGAACTCCTTTTCCTCCTAGTGGGTTGGTTATAACACAACTCGATAACCTACTAGTGGTTAGGTTTGACTCTGTCAACTCTTAACTAGAGTTACAATATGGAATCTTCTAGAGTCTCTTCATCATGATGATGTGGCTAGCCCCTTTTCCTTGAGTAATGGAGGCTAACGTAGCACCCTCTTAAATTATGGTGGCCAAAATAGGAAGCTCAACTTCCGAGTGACATAACTTTTGTATATGAACTGCGATTGAGGAAATTCTTGCACTCGTTGGAAAGGTCGTTGTGTGTAGAATAGGAAAAAAAAAGTGTTGTTCCAAATTAGAAAATTTTTACCCAAAAAAATGTCGTTTGATGCCTAAAAATGCTGCTGGAGGTTTCATACCCCAATTTTGCAAACTAGGCCCCATTGTTAGAAAAGGTGTCGTGAGATGATTCCTCCACTTTTTCTACTTTGAAAGCATCAAGATGGATGAAAAACAATATAATGATCCAATTCGGATCACACCTCCCCATTTTTGGTAGGATTTTGGTCCACAAAAGCTACTATCTGAATAAAGTGAAGAAATATTTCCTTCACTTTCTCTTGGGTGTACCATTTAGCCTTTCTTGGAAACTCGTACTTTCAATCCCAATTTTCCAAAGGTCATGTTGCCCCCTGTCTTGTAGTTTTGGACCCCTTCTACAAAATTGTAACCTTTGTCAACTCCGCTCTGAGCATTGGTGCCAAATCCTTTACGAAGGTAGGACCTATTCCTCTTCCCGATCTAACATGGAAGGCTCATAGTGTTTCAAATTACTTACATTCATAACCGAGTAAATGTGCATGTATGGGAGTAGACTAAGTCTATAGGAGTTATCTCCCACTTTTTCCCAGTATCTCAAAGGGACCATACCATAGAGCCTTGATTTTCTTACGGGGACCCCCGTAGCCTCTTCTTGTTCAACTCGTAACCATACGTTGTTTCCCACCTTGAATGACTTCTCTATTTTGTGCTAATCATGCTTGGCCTTGTATTTTTCTTGTGACTATTGCAATGTCTCTTATACATGTATATGTATTTTTCTCGATCTTGTCTACAAATATTTTTTTCCCTTAAGGCATCCCTTGTCAAATCCGCCCTCATCGCTCGTTGCGTATATGCAATATCGAAAGTTGAAGATGGAAAATATCCAAAACTAATTTCAATTGGGAACTTACTAGTAGAAGTTTGGACAAATTTGTTATAAGAGTGTTGTATATATAGATTTTCATCCCAGGTCTTCGAATGCTTCTAATTGTAACCCCTCAAAAGTTGCACCAATGTCTTGTTGACTACCTTTGTGTGTGATTGGAATGTTGTAGACCTATTTAACTTCGTGTACATCTTGTCCCACAATGTAGTCCAAAATTCACTAAGAAATCTTGTGTCCCCTGTCTTAAATGTGTTAAGTTTCTAATACCCAACTACTAATTTAATACGAATTCTGCAATGAAGAAATTGAAAATTGAACTCCAAACAATTTCTACTGAATATGGTGAGTATTCTAACAAATAATAGTAGTGAAAAAGTAAATTCATGAAGACATAAGCACACAATAAACAATACACCATAATTTACCCTAGAAACCCCAACCGGGGAAATCTTGCCAACTCATGTGTTATATTATAATTTTGCTCAAAGCAAAATTCTCGGAAAAATTGATTACAAATACTAGAAAAAAAATTATCTTTCAATTCGTCGTCCCTCAACACAGCTGTTACTGTGTCTTTCTAACCAACTCGTCCTCTGCATACACAACTATATGGACTCGTACGCAGTATTCGTAGGAATTTACAGGGGTAAGTTCTGTAGATCAAGAACCAAAGGTCACCGCTCACAAACATATCACAAATCAAGTACACCAAGTATAATCACGTGGTTAAAACCCTCAAAGAGGGAAACAGTCCACGCCCGAGCCAACGCGGCCACTTCGGGAATTTATTAATATAAAAGAAAAGTTACATATGTTTCTCGTCATAAATGGTTACTCGGACAAATGACCCTCCATGCTCTTTAAATAGAGATCATGGACCAATCGGGTGTTAAGCCACGGATCAGGGTGTTGTTAATACCGAGGTGAGAGATAACCGATCGGATCACTACAAATCGTGACCGTCGGATTATAAGTTACAAATGTACATGGTAAAGAAACACACTTAACCTAACTCTACACTAGACTAAGTTATTCTTAACTATTTCCTATGTGTCGGAATATCCTAACATCCCCCCCTTAAGAACAACTTGGGATAGGATTGAAGGATTTACAAAGGTGACACAAAAGGAGCCTATTTCCTATGTGTCGAAATATCCTAACATCCCCCCTTAAGAACAAATTGGGATAGGATTGAAGGATTTACAAAAGTGACACAATAGGAGAAGGAAGGAGGCATTAGAGCCTATCCCCCCTTAATGACAACTTTCCCCGAACTCCAAGCATGGATCGAAGTTTGGTAAACTTACGCTTACGTGAGAAACCTTCGTGGGTGATATGCGAGGATTGGACAGAGTTGCATATGAGTTAGAGCTGCCCCAAGGCGGCAAGATTCATAACATTTTTCACGTATCATGCTCGAAGAAGGCATTGGGCCAGCGAGGGGACGATCACGGATGAGCTACCATCCACGGATGATGAGGGGCATCCGGTGTTGCGACAGAGGCTATTATTGATACCGGGGAGAGGCAGTACAGCGAGCAGACGGTCCAGGGGAATTCTTGGTGAGGTGGAAGAATTTGCCGGATGAGGATGCCACTTGGGAGAATGAGAAGATTTTGCGGCATCCATCACTTTAGTTGCTTGAGGACAAGCAACATTTTGCCGAGGGGAGGCTCGTAATATTCCTAATTAGCACCAGCTAATTGGAATATTTGATTTTTGTATAGTTTTTCCAACTATAGCTTATTAATAAATAAAAGTGAGAAAGGGGGGTCTAATTCACTTAAATAAAATAAAGTGTTTCCCTAGTAGGTGCAACGTTATAACTTAAGGGGGAGCCTTGGGGGTCCACACCACGTATGAGGGGGAGGCTCACGTAGCCTCTAGGGAGCTTACTGCGTAGTCTTATGGGGGAGCACGTGGGAGAGAGAGGGACCACGTTAGGGTTTTTGAGGAGGGCGGCGTTATAAAACGTGGGAGAGCCATCTCATTTGGGCATTCTTGTTGTTGATGATATTTGAGCTAGACTTTTGTCTTCTTGAGCACGGCGTTGTTTAGCTTGTCCGCGACATCTGTTTAGTGCGTTGAGTGTCTCCGATCGGAGATCTCGCCCTCGGCCCGGGGACTTCGAGTGCCCTGCTCGGGCAAGGTTTTTCCTTCGATCTTTTACGGGAGATTTGGTTGTTTGTTTTGCGGAGGAGCTGGGCTTCTTTTTGGTGAGCTGCGAGTCCCCACGGGAGAGAGGACGCGGTTCTTGTTGGAGGTGTTCGGGTGCGGGGTTTTCTACGGGAGTTTCGGTGAGATTCGGTGTGGAGGCTCGGTCTTTACCGGTTGGAGATTTTTACGGGGAGTTTGTGACTCGTTTCGGTGTCTATCGTTTGGCATCCGCGCGCGGGCACGGAGGGACAGCGTAATTCCTTGAGGAGGGTTTCCTTGGTGATTTTTCGGAGGTGGTCCATTTTTGTTATGGTTTACGGGTTTGGTCGGGTTGGCGAGTACGAGTGATTTCAGATTTTCAGCCCATTCGGCAAGGGGATCAGCCCCTAGTTTCATTTCATTCCCGCTGTGACGGCTGGTTTACAGCAATTTCTAGTAGTCGGGACTGCGATTTCTTGTGGCGACCATTTCCTATCTTTACGAGAGAGTTCTTCACTTGCCTTGAGCAAGAATAGGTGGTATCATTACGATTATCCATTGTATTTCATTATATTCTCGAGATTAATAAAATGGCTTAGCATTCCCGACATTTTTATGAGTATTTGCTTTATGTTCTATTTACGGCATTTTCCATATTGTCGCACGCTTGTATTGTCTGTTTATTTCCCTTTTGGGATATTACGGATGATGACCCAAAGTTGTCAAACTTATACAACCTTATGGAATCATCGGCAATGCCGTAGCTAAAATATGTTTAGGATCTTTGAGGTTCTTGATTACAACATCATGAGGTGAGAATTCTACTATTTTCCCTTCACTCGAATGAGTTATCCGATAAACAGATAGAAGGTTGCATGACAAGGTAGGAACACATAGTACATCATTAAACTCGACCATTATCTAGATGAATGGTTCCAGATCCTCCAACACTAAGAGATCTATCATCACCAACATAAATATGTTTGGTGTTACAATCATTTAAAGAAGAAAACATGGATTTATTTTTAGCCATGTGGTAAGAAGCTCCAAAATCAATGAGCCACTCACGAGAAGGAGAAGAAGAAGATACATTTAAAGCATAACCGGATCTTGATGCTTGACAACCACAAGCGTAAAGTGCCATGCCTGAAGATGAAGGTGAAGAGTGCTCCAAATTGATGTTGTGCTTCTTCATTGCTACTTCTAAGGCTTCCATCTTCTTAAAACATTTGGACCCTATATGGCCATCCCGATTGCAAAAGTTGCAATGTCTCTCTGTCTTCTTCCCTTTGTTTTGATTTGCCTTATTATTTTGGTGATTTGATTTTTCGGGTTTGTGGTTGAAATTGCTTAGGGCCCTTGTTTGGTTTAAGACCATATTTTTTAGGATCTTGCTTCTTGGGATTCTTTTGATATGGTTGTTGTTGGGTTGCTAAGGCTTTGTTAGAAGCGTTTCCAGCATGATGATAAGACCAAGGTGTAAATTTTTTTTCTTGTTCTCTTATCAAATAATCACAAAAGGCATCAAAAGAGGGATTCTTGTAGGTGGTTCTGAAGAAATGATGGCTTCTCTAGTGGAATGGAAGGCGGAAACAAATACGAGTATGCGGGACCAAGCTTAGCAAGAATGCAATATATGAGGCTACCATCGTCCTTTTTGATCTTACAACCTTCTAAAAGAATTCGGAGGGTCTTAAATTTGGACAAAAAATCTTCAATGGAGGAGAAATTATTGGGGGTCGAAAGTAAGCGGCTCATTTTCAAGGCTGGTGGGCCCGGGTTTGATTTTGAACGCCAAAAAACGGGTTTTTAGCTTTTCCAAGGCCTCATCGGGGGTGTCAATGTCAAGGATATGAAATCGAATATCTTGAGCAATGGAGATTCCTATCAATCCTCGTGCTTGATCTTTTTTTATTTTCCCATTTTGCGACTTTATCATCATCGGAAGGTTTAGTTTCTTGTCATGTAGCTATTCTATAAAGCCCTTTACTTCTAAGTATATCTACCATGTGAGGTAGCCATTGGAAATAAATGGTCGTTTATTAAGAATAACTAGGGCATGCACTTTCCATTTTTTTTAAGCGAAAGTCGAGAAAAAGCTGAAACTAACTTGCTCCAATGGAAAGATCTCGAAAAATTGGGCCATTTAAAAAGAAAAACGGCTTTCGGGATGAAGAAGTTATGCTTTTTGAAAAAAAACTAAGTTGTAGATGCCGAATAGTTATGGGAACGGGATGAAGTGCGGCTTTTTTAAAAAAAATTCCGCCCCTTTGAACAAAAACTTTTTACAAAAGAAGCTTGAGAAGGAGACTTGAACCCAAGACCTCTATTCTTATAAAATAACCCCTCACCAAGTGAGATAGTAAAAGGATCATATTATTTTTAGAAAGGAGGAAGGGGGGGGATTATTATTATTATTATTATTACTTTTTTGGTGTGCGTGCCTTTTCCTGCACAAAAAAACACGGAAAATGAGTAAAAAAAATGAAATGCAAAGCCCTATGGCGAGAATGTTAGATTCTCGTTTATCCTTACCAACAACTATCACTTTTTTTCACTATTTCGATTTCCCGAGATCACACAAAGACGCGGGGAAAGAGCATATGTAGCAAAAAAATCCCTTTTTTCTGTTTACGATTTGCCGAGACCGCACGGAGCGCACGGCAAAGAGCATACACGAGAGAGAGGGTATAGATCCGGCAAATAAATAAAACCTTAATACGAGAAAAAAAACGAAATAAGCGAGAACTATTAACAAATATAATTGCAAAATAGATGTTTTATACGTCCAAATCTAAGCGACATAGCTTGGGCGGTCGGAAACCTTTTCGCATGAAACGAAAGGCCTTCCTCACCATAACGGACGCTCCGGACACAACCGAGCAGTTCTCCAAGCCCAAAGATGTTCATAAATAGTAGATCTACAAAACGACATTCGCATGCGATCAAAGCGGCTTTGGATTTTGATCAACAACGGACATAGCCCTCAAAATAAACTCAGATACCATGGAGGAATTTACGGAGGTAAGTTCCATAGATCAAGAACCAAAGGTCATCGCTCACAAACAGATCACAAATCGGTACACCGAGTATAATCATGTGGTTAAAACCCTCGAAAAGAGGGAAACAGTCCACTCCCACCGAGCCAACGCGGCCACTTCAAGGAATTTATTAATATAAAAGAAAAAGTTACATATGTTTCTCTCATAAACGGTTCTGGGACAAATGACCCTCCATGCTCTTTAAATAGAGATCATGGACCAATCGGAGTGTTAAGCCACGGATCAAGTGCCATTAATATCAAGGTGAGAGATAACCATCGGATCACTACAAATCGTGACCGTCGGATTATAAGTTACAAATGTACATGGTAAAGAAACACACTTTACCTAACTCTACACTAGACTAAGTTATTCTTAACTATTTCCTATGTGTCGAATATCCTAACATATTCGGTCCTCCCGTGTAGGCTAACTCGGCCTTGGAAAGTGAGTACGTTGGTTGAAGAAAATTTGAGGCAATTTGACCTCTTCACTGCACTAATGTGATGATCTGGAAAAATCTCCTTTGCTGAGCTAAACACACAAATATCTAGGGTGTATTATGATTAGCCAAGTCTACACCCTTCCCTTTCTGTAAAATCGAACTGACCCATCAAATCAAGTCAAATTGGCCCATTAACTCAAGTCAAACTGGCCCATTAACTCAAGTCAAATTGGCCCATCAACTCCACGAATAGTTGAGATCAACTTTATTTTTTAATATAGGAAAATTAGAATTTTCCTAAGTCAAAATTAAGAGAAAGTATGCGCCTTAGCTTCAGTTGTGGGTCCCTATGCCAATGTTGGCACACTTCTAAATTTAGCATAACGCTTCCATCTCTAACTTCAATTAACACTCCCTCTTAGAGAGGAAGGTGTTCTGTACTACACCTAGTTTATCTTTGAAGCTAAGTCACTTGACACGGCGACATGGGACACGTAGGACACGAGGATTCGATTGTCGGACACGGACACATTGACCCCTCGGAACAGGACATTATATATATATATTACAAAATAGATATTTATTACACAAATTCATACAAATTAATTGATTCAAACATAGATCTTCATCTAGATGTAACTTTTAAAAAGATACAAAGTAACATTATGCATACAAATACAATTGGGACATATTCATCAATGATCCAATAGGAGAAAGGCAAGATACTATAGTTTTCTCATTAAGTCATCAAAATCAAAATGTGTTACATAGGTGGTAGCAATGCCAATGCAAATAGAAATAAAAAATACAAAATGAAAACAACTACAAGCCTCAAGAGCGATAGGGTAGCTCACGAGTCATCAATCCTCATCATCAAAAATTGTGTCGGTGTACTCATCATCATGGTAACCACTTTGCTCTCCTCTGTTGCATCGTCCTCCTTAGTATCCAATGTCATCTCTGCATATGTTGGTGTGGAGGATGACCTCTCTAGAGTATCACCATCATCAAAAGTGACAGGCTCTAGCACTAGCTCATTAAGATCCAAGTTGGCCAATGCTAACTCAACACTGTTGTCCAAACCCATATCATCACGAAAGACATCCCACATCTTTGTCTTTCCCTTCAACCACTCATCCCTCTACCGTAAATAAGACGAAGGTTGGAGTGCACATACACCATTGTCTCCGCACCCGGACCTGCTCAAGCCTACTCTTCTTGACACTATAAAAATTCCCATATGTGCTCCAATTCCTCTCGCAGACAAGAGGATGAAGTCACTTGAGAGAGGAGCCTCATGGCTAAATGGTATAGAGGAGGGCTTGTTGCCCCATGAGTTTCCCACCAAGAATAGGGCTTCTTAGCCCCCCTGTCTCTAATCGCATAATATCCTGCAAATCGACCGGTGCTAGTGGAAAAATCTACAAAGGCATCCTCCACCTAATCAAGGGATTCTCTATCTCGAAAAATCCGCTTGAATGCATCTTTCCTCGACTGTGAGATTTCACCATCCATGTGAGGAGGGAATCGCAGAAAGGTCCACCATTCAACAACTCATGACCGTATCGGTTTTGGGTTCAATGAGTGAGCCAAACAATGTAAATGTGTTCAACTCTTGTCCGATCTCGTCGACAAGAATATCCTATATGGTGTTGAAGAAGGCCTCTATTGATGTCTCATACTGCGGCAACTCACTCTGTAAAATAATGCTCCTCGCGAGACTCAATCATGGAATCCCATCCCTCATAAACCTCTCCTAGGATGGGTTGGTCCGTATCTCGCAAATCGAAGCAAAGAAATGATAGGGTCCATGATTTGAATAAGTAGATCTACCCTCTCCCACCAAGTATCATCTAACACCGTGTCCTTCACTCTTTTTGAGTCTTCTTGATCTGTCTTTCTCCAAAAAGACAAAAACTTTGAAATAACCATGGCCCCAAGAGTGGTCTTGACCTCCCTCAACCCCTTCAACTTGATGAATGAAGAGGCAAACCGTGTATCAACAATCTTCAACAATGATAGATTGGTGTACAAGATTTTTCGAAAAGAGAAACTAGAAGAGCTTGATCTCACCTTTGCATTCTTTTTTATCGGGACTTCATATTGTTTAATGTTGCATGCTCACCTCTATTTATTGAGATGTGTCGAGCTCTAACTCGGGGGCTCCATTAGGGTATGTGCCTCCCGAGTCGGAGAAGCTTAGAACCACATTGTTGACGAAGGAAAAGAAAGAGGTGGACAAAATTCTTGAGCCTATTAAATCAACATTGTCAACATCCGGGGTTAGCATTGTTTCGATGGATGGACGGATCCCACATGACACCCTCTCATCAACTTCATTGTGTCTTCCTTGGATGGTCCAGTTTTCTTGAAATCAATGGATGCACTTGGACAATACAAGGATGCACAATATATGGGTGAGTTGTTTATTAAAGTTATTGAAGAGGTAGGTGTTGATTCTTGTGTGAAATTCATTACACATAATGCACCCTGTTTGCAAGGGTTGTTGGCATGATTGTGGTAGATAAATATCCACAAGTATTTTGGACACCTTACATTGTCCATTCATTGAACTTAGCACTTAAATATATTGCTTTTGATGTTCTTTGGATTGGAACCATTATTGAAGATGCACGACATATCCGCAACTTTGTACAAAATCATACAAAATCCCTCACTATCTACAAGGAGTACACCAATCTATCATTGTTGAACATTGTGGATACGTGGTTTGCCTCTTCATTCATCATGCTTTCGAAGAGGTTGAGGGAGGTCAAGACCGCTCTTGGGGCCATGTTTATTTCAGATTTTTTGGTATTTTTGGAGAAAAGGCAGATCAAGCGACCTAAAAAAAAGTGAAAGACACGGTGTTAGATGATGCTTGGTGGGCGAGGGTAGATCTACTTATTCGGATCATGGACACTATCATTTCTTTGCTTCGATTTGCGAGATACGGACCAACCCATCCTAGGAGAGGTTTATGAGGGACGGGATTCCATGATTGAGTCAATGAGGAGCATTCTTTTATAGAGTGAGTGCCCCGAGTATGAGACATCATCGGAGGCCTTCTTCACCACCATAAAGGATATTCTTGTCGACTGAGATGGGACAAGAATTGCACACCTTTACATTGTTTGTCTTACTCATTGAACCCAAAATACTACAACCATGAGTGGGCTGAATGGTGGACCTTCTTGCATATTCCATCCTCACATGGATGGTGAAATCTCCCAAGGGAGGAAAGATGAATTCGAGTGTATTTTTTCGGGATAGAGCATCCCTTAATGAGGTGGAGGATGCCTTTCCATAGTTTTCCACCGCACTGGTCGATTTACGAGGATATGATGTAATTAGAGACAAGGGGGCTAAGAAGCCATATTCTTGGTGGAAAACGCATGGGGCAACAAGCCCTCCTCTACAACAGTTAGCCATGAGGCTCCTCTCTCGAGGTGACTTCATCCTCTTGTTGCGAGAGGAATTGGAGCACATATGGGAATTTGTATAGTGTCAAGAAGAGCGGGCTTGAGCGAGTCTAGGGCCGAGATAATGGTGTATGTGCACACCAACCTTCATCTTATTTACGGGTAGAGGGATGAGTGGTTGAAGGGAAATACAAAGATGTGGGATGTATTTCTCGATTAATGGGTTTGGAGAACAGTGTTGAGTTGGCATTAGAAAACTTGGATCTTAATGAGCTAGTGCTAGAGCATGTCACTTTTGATGATGGTGATACTCTAGACTCTAGAGGGGTTATCCTCCACAACGACGAGATGCGAGAGATGACATTGGATACGAGAGGAGGAGGATGCAGCAGAGGGCGAGCAGTGGTGACCATGATGATGAGTACAATGATGCTAATTTTTATGATGAGGATTGATGAATCATGAGTTTCCTACTACCTTGAGGCTTGTAGTTGTTTTCATTTTGTATTTTGTATTTCTATTTTCAATTGTCATACCTTTCCCTATGTAACACATTTTGATTTTGATGAATTAATGAGAAAACTATAGTATCTTGTCTTTCTCCTATTGGATCATTGATGAATATGTCACAATTGTATTTGTATGCGTAATGTTACTTTGTATCTTTGTAAAACTAAAATCTAGATGAAGATCTATGTTTGAATCAATGAATTTGTATGATTTTTGTGTAAGAAATATCTAATCACTATGTTAGTTGACTTAGCCTAACACCGAAAGCACAACCTAAAGTGCTCTTCATGTCTGCCGAACCCCTTGCCCAATCTCGCATCTTTGAATCCTTGAAGACTCACTCCATCAACCCTGTTTGTACAACAACCCGTAATTTGTTACGCCCTTGATATACCTCAACACATGCTTAACATCAACCCAATACACTACTGGTTGGCTCAACCATAAAGCGGCTCAAGCGGTTGACTTGCGAGGCAAATGTATGGTCATGTGTTCACTAGCTACAATAACGAATTTATGAGCTTCCAATAGAGAGTGGGATCCACTTGCTCACCTCTGGTAGCGTCCACCTTCCTCTAGTTTGTGACTAGAGGCATGATCATGGGCCTTGTTATCTGCTCAAACTAGCAGGGGGTGCTAGGAGGGGATCCTATAGAGTAAATACTAGGTCGAGGGGCAACAATGAAGCAATAACCCACTTGTCACCTTAGCTAAAGCTCCCTGCTCTTCTGCAGACTTTCACCAATGGGAGGAGGCCCGATATAAGAGGAATCACAAGGATGAATAAATCAATGATAGTATGCACTAGTGATAACTAAAGCCTATCTCAAGAGATGCTCAGATAAATGGCTTACTTGCTTTATAAGCAAGGTGATTGGATATCTAGGAAGGGATGAGGGCATACCTAGGCCTAGGTTTTCGAGAATATTCCTTGAGAATAAGTATCCTAGACCTAAGAATCTTTAAGGAGAAGTGGCTTCTATGTAATCCTTGTAAAATTTGAGTTGCAAAGTCGTGGGACGACAAAGAAACAAAGTGGACCCAAACTAGGTCAAGGGTATGGGGTTGATCATCAATAGATGGGGTTGAATATGTTTGGGAGGAGAATAGGATCAAAGGAGTAATTTTCTTTTGGAATTTAAATGCAATTATCCTCTCGTGAAGACACTAACCCAAGGGAACCTAGGGAGAAGAACACTCTTTGAGCTAGGGCTTGCAATATCTCGGGATTCCACCATTAGATTGAGCTCAAATTTGGAGGACCCCTTGAAAAGACCCCAACGCATGTAGTTGACCAATTTTCAAGGATTTTTCAACAGACTAGAAATTATTTTAGGTGATGCCCTAGGAGGCCTACTATGTTAGGGTTTTGAAAAAGAAGGAAGAAAGTGAAAGGAGTTTTCTTTTTTGTGATCACCTTTTGACTAGACCGTGCTCACCAATTGGGAGAATGGAGTCAATACAAATTAATGTTTAGGGATGTCCTCTCGTATGAGTTACTCTGCGCTGCCTCTACGCAAATGATCGCGTTAGCTCTACGCAGCCTATTGCGTCACAACACGATCGCAACCTTTCCTCTTGTCGTTGGATCTTATGATGATTGGAAACGAGGCTCGCTCCGGCCTCCGAAAAAACTCCCTTCGTCTTCTAGCACCGACCCTCGAGTGTTTCCTCAACAAAATTTGGACTCCCTTCTGAAGCATTACGCTTGCCTGCGTGTGGCACTCGCGCCGTATCTTTGTGGCTCTCATCGCCTCCTCTCGCGTTGCACTCATTGGGCCGGAAAATCTTCCTCCGGTCAACTATCCACGCCCCTCGTTGCAAGAAAATCACTCGATCACTCTCTCGACAACTCAACGCTCGCTTCTCTTGAGAATTCGACCTCTAGATCTCTTGCTCTCACTATCACGGTGTGTTCTCCAAGTGCCCATTGAGATCCTTATTATAATCTCTCGTTGACATATCAACGACCAAGGTTAGATCTTAATTAATAGATCGGATTATCTAGTACTCGATCCATGCCTTTATCTAGAAGATTCTCACCCGATTTAATTAATACCCTTTTAATTATTCTCATTTTCTAACTTTAGACTTAGGAATCCATTAAAAAAACAATTAATTATTTTAATTAAATCCTCTCCGGTGGAATTTCCCCAAACGATTGTTGGGCATTGGAGAATGCATGTGTTCTAAGCCTCTATGCAAAATCTCAAGGCTAGAGCACATTCGATGCTACAAAAATCAACATCAAGGAGTCTCCTTGGAAAAGTTAGGATAAACCTTAACTTAACTCTCTATAGACTCACCCTCCCTATCACATGTGCTTTCGAATGATCATGATGCCTATTTTCGCTCATGTGGACCAGGGGGGGACTCTCTTTCCTACCCATCATCTAGATTCCCAAGGTCATGATAATGTCTGAATGAAGGCTTCCCCCTTGAATGTTTAATGCGGGGCATACTCGAAAAATGTCTAGGAAAGGATTCAAAGAACTCGTCAATAGATGAGATGCGCCTCTAGGTTCATGATTATGCAATCATGAGTTATGACCATGGAGAAACCCCATGAACAATAGTATAAGGACATCCTGGACCACTTTTGTTCCTTTGAAGCATGTGCAATAAATCTTTTTTGCATGATCAATTGCGGAGAGTGGATCACCATCGAACACAGGCACCCCACGTACCATCCTTCCCATGCATGATTAGGGTACCCTGAGGATGCTAGTGATGTCCAAAGTGGGAAAATAATTGAAGAAAGACATCCTATAGATGTGAAAATTTCTGAATCTAAACTAGAAATCCTACTACGTGAAAAAAGCCGATTTACATTGTCTACTTGTGTTTATATTAACAAGTAATTTTTTCCGAATAGTAAAATATTAATGTAAATACACCGCATCCTACACCAATATACGAGATCAAGAACTGAAAAATAAATGAGACATCCATACAAAGGACACACTTATGTCCATTGAGAGAGCCCTTGAACAATAGTACAAGGACATCCCTAGTGGACCACTTTGTTCTTTTGAAGCATGCGCAATAAATCTTTTTGCATGATCAATTACGGAGAGTGGATCACCATCGAACACGGGCACCCCATGTACCATCCTTCCCATGACATGATTAGGGTACCTAGGGATGCTAGCGATGTCCAAAGTGGGGAAAATCATCAAAGGAAAGACATCCTATAGATGTGAAAATTTCTTAATCTAAACCGGAAATCCTACCGCAGAAAAAACTCGATTTACAATGTCTACTTGTGTTTATATTAGCAAGTTATTTTTTCTCGAATAGTGAAATATTAATGTAAATACAATGCATCCTACACCAATATACATATCAAGATATGAAAAAATAAATGAGACACCCATACAAAAAGACACACTTATTTTTTGGACAATTATCCCAGAAAAAAACCCAATGTGGGAAAACCTATGCGGCAAATCCGAGGGTTTGTATTATTAAGCGACGATGATTCCGAGTACAACTAGGGTGCCAAAATCTAGCTAACCCAACGGGGAAAAAATCCTCGACAGATAGATAAAATAGTGAGTTTTACCTCACACTCGCAAATCCCAGTGATCCGAATCGAGAAGCTGGTGAAACCCCGACCCTACCTCTCTGCGTCGCCCTCTGTGTAGTAGATGCATAGGCCCTGCGTGGGTCCAGGGCCGAGGACCGCATCACCCCTTCTCTACGTTGATCCGCACTCTCATAAAAAACGAGTTTCAGCCCTCTCGGCTCGAGAAACCTCGATCTTCAACAATTTTCGAACCGTGTCTCTGGATGCTCTACGTCCCCTGCGTGGGCCTCGCATCGATCCCCTCTTGTGATTGCGTCACCTTTCCTAGTGGCTATCGTCGCTTCCTTTATGTCTCTCGTCGCCCTTGCTCGCCATGTACTCTTGGTCCTCCGACCAACAATCGCTTCTCGCCTCCTCACGCAACTGAAATCACTCGTGATCTTATCTTTGTCGAGCATTGCTTTGTCGTGAAGAATTCGATATCTAGATTCACCTGTGTGTATTCTCCAACCGACCCTCAAGCCTTCCTTTATACTTTTTCTTTTGAGAAATCAACGGCGTGATCTAATCCTTAATCAACGACTAAGATTAAATTAGACTTGATCCTCATCACATAGAAGCTTCTCACCCACATGTTTAATTTAATTCACTTTAATTATTTAAATTCCCTCAAGTTTTAACTTAGGCTTCATTTAAAATAATTAATTATTTGAATAACTTTTCTACCGAGGGTGGAATTTCTCCAAACGATTTATGGGTCTTGGAGATCTCATGTGTTCTAGCCCCTCCACAAAAGTTTCGAACTAGAGCACATCCGATGCTACCCAAAAATCAACACTCCCTCTTAGCGAGGAATATTCTCTAGTAACACTTCTCACCAAAAGCTTCACTATGATCCACGGCATCGGTCCCTCGCGGCGGTGATGCTCGACCCATCGCCTCATCCACTGCATTATCGCTATCGCACTACTGCGCTCATGACTCTACCACTATCACTGCTACATCCGTACCTTGCGGCTCCCGCTCAAAATACTACATCATGCTTCCCATGGCACTGCCCACCTGTTACTTCGCTGCTTTACCGCAACTCGGCTGTTGAGAGTTTAAGCAATCGAAAACCTCCCAAAACTTACATATTGAGCCGCCTAAATAGTCCTCAATGTTGGAACTACCTCTTCGACTAACCCCTGTGTCGACCCTCGCGAGTGCTAATGCATTGTTGTTGCTCTACACCGCACATGGGGACCGCCTTCCGCACCACAATGCACTATGCTACCGTCGCCCTCTGCTCTACGCCGGTTCGGACTTTCGACACTCTAGCTCGCCACTATTGCTCCATCATCCCTTGCATCAACCGACACCCGTCGTTACGGTACTCGTCATCAAGGGCTCTCGTAGCCGTATGTGGTCCAAAGAGTTTGGGCACCTCAAGGATCCCGCCCCTCATGTAGCTGTTCTCACGACTCCATATCGCCCCACTTCTTAGGTGCATGAGCAATCATTGCGCATCCATCGTCATCATCCTCATTATCTGCGAGTCTGGAGAAACCTTCAAGTTGGATTCTTCCTTGCCCTTCTTCTTCGAGTGCACTCGTGTGGCGAAATGTCCTAGTTCCCCACATCCGAAGCATCTAACCTTCAAGAGGTCTTTCTTCTTCCTTCTTTGTTTCCCTTGTTGTCCCTTAGATGCGAGAGTCGCATCTTCCTCTCCCTCCTTCTTGACTTCGATCCCTTTGTTGTTTCTTCCCTGCCTTGCTCCATTATCCGAGCTCTTCTTGTCGAAGAGGCTGCCCACATCTCTTCACGAGCTTGGAAGAGATGCCACGCTCTAAAATGCCTTGGAAAAAGGTCTCCCGGTGTTCGGTGGATCGCATTCGTGGGCGAGTCCCTAACCATAAGCCCTACATTTGGTGTAGCCCCTACGGAAGCTAGTTGATCTCGGATCCCTTACAATCTAATGAGGGAAGGGGTCGATCTCTTTCTCCCTTCTACTTCGAAATAATCTCGGTTGGTTCTTAAGCAACATCTTCTACTAAATGGAAGATCCCCGGTACATAGTGGTCAAGGCCTCCGATATTTCTCTTGTTGTGTTCTTCTTAGCAATATGTGGGATCACATGATCCTTGACTTCATCCATGATCATGCGTTTTGCTTTTATCCCGAGCTTCCTCGTACTTCTTGAGAGGATTAGCATCAACCGGAATAACAATGGTGTTTAAGGCATGATCCTTGATGCGATGTTCATCAAACATCGCCGAGATCCTGGCCTTCCGGATGACAAAAGGTGGATGCTCCATCCAACTTGTTCGGATCCCTTAGTCCATTCACGACCATCTTTGCTCAACTAAGTGTCTATCGGGTTCCTTTCTCCTTCTTCCGCTACTACCCCAACAAAACTTGGATCCTGGATTTCTTGGCACTAGAAACACTCTAAGGAACAAGCTCCCTCCGAGATTATATTTCCTTCATGGAAATGCTTCACGCCAATAGATGTCGAAACACTCCTCTTTGATCTTGCTTTGCTATTGCTCAGCACTAGATCTAGAATTTGTGAAAATTTTTGAATTTACTAAACGAAACCCTCTTCGTTAAATCTTGATTTACTTCTCCTACTTACATAATTTATTAATACGAAAAATTCAGCATTATCATCGAAAGTAAATACAATTAACGACTTTACATATACGAGGTCAAGTACTGAAATAACATGCTCATAGAAAAAGTGACACAAGGATTTTCCGGACAAATGTACCCAAAAAAACCCAATGCGGGAAAACCGGTGCTGCTTAGCTTATGGAGGGTTTTATTGTTAAGTGGATTCTAAGTACAACAAATCTAGGCACCAAACTTGTTAACTTGACTGAGAAATATAAACGGCAAAGCAATACCTCTATCACGGAGACGTAGAAAAATATGATCGATTCGGACCCTCAAGCGGGATTTACGAACTCAACCCCTTTCCGAGCTTCTGGAAACCCCAACGTTGCTCCTCGAAGCCTTCGCGTCAACCTTCTTGGCTTGCGTCGGCCTCGCACTACTCGGGGAAGGACCTGCGTCACCCTAGAAGGGGTAACGTTGCCCCCGCTCGCCCTACGCCCAGCCCTCGCATCAACCTTCCTTGGCCCTTGCCGCCTCTGCGCTGCCCTTGCCGAGTTGTTGGGCCGCACCCGCGTAATCGTTGCCTCCCGCGCTGCTCTGGATTGCTCCTTCTCTTGCCCTCGTTGTACTCTTGGCACGGGAACTAGATCATACCCCGGCCAATACTACCCCTCGTTGCAATCGAAACACTTCGAAATTCTTAGCAAACCATGCCTTGGAATCTCACCTTAGCTTTAGTGCTTTGCTAGTGTGTGTGTTCTCCAATTGACCCCAAGCCCTTCTCTTATACTTTTCTCGATGGAAAACCAACTGTCGTGATCTAATCTTTAATCGACGGCTAAGACTAGAAGTTGCTTGATCCACGTCACTTAAGTCATTCTCATCACATGTTTAATTTAATTAACTTTAATCTTTTAATTTTCCTAAGTTAGACTTAGGGTCCTTAATTAAAAAGATTAATTAATTAAATATCTCTTAAACTTGTTGGAATTTCTTCAAACGCTTTACGGGTCATGGAGATCTTATATACTCTAGTCCCTCCACAAAGTTTCGAGACTACAGAACATCCCAATGCTACCACAACACCCCAAATTCTCAACGAGACTTCTTTCAGCGAGAAATCTTCTTATGAGCGCTTCCCTCTACTTTGATTCTACCCCACTAGACACCTTTGTTACGCAACAATAGAAACAAAGCCCCACCAACAACTCCGAGATAGAAATCGTCATCGCTCTTCCAACCACGACAACCGGATCACCGAGGCTCAATAGCCTCTCGCGATGGCTCAACAACAGCACCTTTGCACCTTTCGCCTACAACGTCACCTTAGTAGGGCCGACGCGGGCTCTGTGTGAACCCCTGCGAGTGACCGCGTCACCCTTCCTTTGCCTTTACGGTTCAACACGCTGTCACTCGGGAAAATTGATTTCCACGCAGCAAATTCTTCTCCTCGTCCTTTTGTTGATGGCTTCAATCCTTCTTGATCCGCAATCGCTTTGATACCATGTGAAAATTTATCGAATCTAAAGCGAGAAATCATCTATCGAGAAAAAAATTGATTTACATTATCTACTTGTGTTTATATTAACAAGTTATTTTTCTGAATACTTCAGGTAAAATATTAATGTAAATACACGCTACCTACACCAATATACGGATGAAGAACTGAAAAATAAATGGGACAACCATACAAAGGACACACTTATATTTGGACAATTGTCCCCAAAAAAAACCCAATGTGGGAAAAACCGGTGCAACGGATCCGAGCATTTGTATTATTAAGTAGCGGTATTATGAGTGCAACTAGGGTGCCAAAATCCTCCTCACCCAACAGAGAAAAATCCTCGACGGAAAGATAAAATAGTGAGTTTTACCTCACAGCTAAAGTCTTAGGCCGATCGGGATCGAAGCGAGTGAAACCTCAACAACCTTTGTGCGAGTAGATGTGTAGGCTGCGTGGGTCTGGGCGAGGGACTTTGTCACCCATTCTCGCACGCGGTACGCTTCTCACAAAAATCGAGTTTAAGCCCTCCCGGCTTAGAAACCCCGATCTTAAGAAATTTTCGGGTTGTCTCTCGGATGCTCTGCACTCGCCCATTCATGGGCCTCTCGCTCGGCCCTCTCTTGGGATTGCATCACCTCTCTCACGGTGGGTCGTGTTGCTTCCTCTCGCATCTTTCTTGCCATTGCTCCGCTATGTACTCTTTGGTCCGCCAACCAACAATTGCTTCGCCTCTCGCTACAACTGAGATCACTCGGATCTTATCTTTGTCCGAGCAAACCTTGCTCCATCAAAAGAATTCAATCTCTAGATTCATTATGTGTATTCTCCAGTCGACCCTCAAGCCTTCCTTTTATACTTTTCCCTGTTGAGAAATCAACGGTCGTGATCTAATCCTTAATCAAGGACTAACATTAAATTTGACTTGATCCTCGTCACTTAGAAGCTTCTCACCCACATGTTTAAATTAATTCACTATAATTATTTAAATTCCCTAAAGTTTTAACTTAGTTGCATTTTAAAAATTATTAATTATTGGAATAACTTTCGCTCGGGGTGGAATTTCTTCAAGAGGGGAAAAAAGATTACAATAGGTCGAAAGGTCGTTGAAGAGGCCTAATGGAGTCCAAAGTGTGCCAAGGTGAGAGAATAATCTCCAAACATACCTGAATGAGGGGTTGGCCCCCTTGATATCCAAGCAAGTCACATGTGGTGTCCCCAAGTGGGTGTGGGGCACAATGACATCTTGATTGGTCTCCGGAGTTGATCTATTATTCCTCGTAAACCATACGCAGGGCTAGGATGATGACATAAGCCCTCCCTTTGTCTCTCGCGGTGAGACACATCCTCATTTGGACCACTGGAACCTCCGCCAAGTGTGTGGTACAAGTGTGAAGCCGATCTGGGTATGGTGATCGGTGCATCATCCTCATCCAAATAGGTGGAACACGAGCAATCACTCGAATGATGTTGGGGATCCGTGAAGTGCTCTACTCGCTATGGTGGAGGCGCATGGCTCTCTACGCTCATCCCTATAAGTTCCAATGTGGCCCTTTGGAGGGCTTGGACCCCATATAGGGAGACCAAACCCAAAATGGAGACCCACATGCAATCCCGCATAAGATTCAATGCGTCCCTTTGCCCTCCAATACAACAAATCATTAGAGTAATCAAGTAAAAGAGCTTACAAATCATGGAATCAAATGGACACTTCATGGTGGCACACCCTTCCATAATTGGCTTTGTCATGTACATGTGTCTCCAAGCTCCATAAGGGGGTTAACCAATGACCCTATTAGGTGGTTTCAACCTTTAAAGGGGGTGACATGTCGATGGTACATCCATCGAGTGGTAGGTGGCATGTGATATAATGATGGAATGTAGTGGGGATCGGGGGAAGGCTCCAAGACACATGCCATGGTATAAGGGTAGCTATAATAGGGGAAGCCCCCGCTTGAGTATACGAGTGTAGGAGGGAGAAATCCTAGTACATGAGTTACCACTGGCCTTTGTTTTTTCCACCCTTCTTCATATGCCTTTTGCCTTTGATTGGTTTTTTCTTTATAATTGCCTCGGGGCTCCGGGGGATGAGAGAATGATGTGTAGGGGCTCATCTAGGGCCCATATGAACCGGTGTGATGGCCATAGATAAGGGGGTAGAACTCATGTTTGGCTTTTTCCCACGTGCTAAATTTGTATGTCTCTGACCATATTTTTGATTTTGTGGTATATTTCTTGAGTGGCCAAATTATGCTTTTTCCTTTCTTTTTAGATGCATCAACCTCCAAGGCATCGTTCTGGGCTCGACCCAAAGTGTGGATAACGGGAGGGGAGGCTAAACCTTGTGGACCCGGATGGGAAAAAATGATAAATCGGGTTTAAAATGAGTGGAGTGGAGTGATGCATATGGTGACGGGAATTGGGACCATGCAACCAAAATCGGTATTTCCCATGTAGTGCCTATCCTTAATCTAATAGCTAGTAAAGATGATCCGATCGGGACTAGGATGCATGGCTAACCACCAAATCGGGCAGGTGGAGATAGGAGTGCAAACGTAGCCCACTCTTTTTAGCAAATCCCCCCCCCCACCAATTCATTCACAAAAGTGTCGATGATAAGTAAGCAAAATCACTTAACTATACCAATGAAAATCCATACCTTCGAGGTCGGGAGGCCCACCTTCAAACATACGATCATAAGAGATGGGCAAGGGACCACATGGCTGGCTCAAGTGGCAGAGATAGTGGCACATCGAGGCTGTCGTGGTGCGCAAGAGGGTTGTTGGCTACTAGCTAAGGACCATCCGAGGAGAAAATTTTTCTCTATGGATACTACCCATAGGTTGTTGGAAATATGATGTAGGATGTTGTCCTTGATGGCAACTTTGAATGAAGATGAAGACATGCGGCTGACTGACGTATGTGTTGTCCTTGATGGCAATCCACCGATGAAGTTATGCTTGACTTGATTGGACTTAGTAAATGATGTAAATCTGATGTGATATGATGTTTGTTGACAATATGATGCTAAGTGTTTTCCTTGAAAGGCAACCCACTTGATGAAGATGATGACAACTTACTTGATGAAGTTGTGCTTGATAGAATATGTCCTTGATGAAGGAAATCTGATGTATCTACAGTATGAACAGAAGGAAATGAAGAAAGGAATTCATCATGTGCTAATTCTATGATGAAAAAGAGTATGTTTCTTGGTATACGCGGATTGTCCTAGGGAAAGTCGCGTATGCACGCGGAAAATAACATGCCAAGTCGCGTATGGGTAAAAGCGCTCAAAAAGTGCAAAACCAGGGGTAACCACCATGGTATTGACCCATTGTATTGGGTAATGATCCGCCTAATTGACCCCGTCCAGGTAGTTTTGGGCTCATGGTATTGTTTTGGCCCATGGTATTGAAAAAGGGGCTCATGGTATCGAAAAGGATAAACCTATATAAGGAGAAGAAATTCATTGTGCAAATCATGAGCGTGAGAGCAAGATGTCTGAGCTTGAATGAATACTTCTCTGTGAAGTATATCTGTATGGAAAGGGTAAAGGTTTGATGATAGATCTGAATCTATGAAGCACTTATGAAGAAATGATGAAGCGGGATCTTTAGATCTGAAATGTACTTGTATTTGTTAGATCTGATTATGGAAGGCTTAGATCTGTGATGAGGCGAGCATCTAGGCGAACATCTGTCTGAAGCAAAAGGGTAGATCTGAACTGAATATCTGATCCGATGAAGTATGCTGCTCTGTAATGATTGAAGATCTATACGCTACTTCGCCGCGGAGGAAGCGCGTATATACGCGGCTTCAGCGAAGAGAAAGCGCGTATGCGCAATAAAATATACACTGAGGTATACGCCGGTTTGTGTGGACGGAAGCGCGTATATACGCGACATCAGTAAAGGGAAAGCGCGTATGCAAACTAGGGTTTGCTGAAGCAAGGGGTATGAAATATCTGATCTGTTCTGCTGTGTTTCTGCTATCTGATCTGTGTTGATATGTATCTGTTGGTGATGTATGTTTATGCTTAAAAGTATGGAAAGGGTCCAGTATGAAAATATGATGAAATGTGGCCTGCAAATGTTGTTCTATTGAAGTGGTTGGATCCAGTGTGAAAATTGATGAAACGTGGTCCAAGGTGGTGCTGAGGGTTGTAGCCTTCAGTCAGGGGGTCGTAGCTCCCTTCCAGGTGAGGCTGGTAAACGAGATCGTGGGGTCGTAGCTCCCTTCCAGGAGAGGCTGGTAAACGAGTCAGGGGGTTGGAGCTCCCTTCCAGGAGAGGCTGGTAAACGAGCGCAGGTGGGTGCCTGCGTGCTGGTAGAGTCTGCACCAGCACATATGTTGTAAGACGTTTTCTCTATAATAAAATATTGAAGGCTGAGCAACTGCAGCGGTGGTTTTCTCCCGACTTGGGTTTCCACCTAAAAATCCTAGTGTTCATGTGTGATGCTTTGTGTGATGATTTATTCTGTTCTTACTGCACATGTTTACTGCTTATTGAATATCCGATGAATAAATGAAGGAATGATTTAAGTGAAGAATTAATGACATAAATAGATATCTGTGTATACGCGAGTTTCGTAAAGGGTATCCGCGTATATACGCAAGTCTGGTTCAGGAAAGTAGCGTATGCATTTTAAGGAATGAAAAGTAAAAGGTTTTGAATATGCAGTAAATACTGATTCACCCCCCCCTCTCAGTATTTTTCCCAACAATTGGTATCAGAGCAGGTCCTTGTGCAGAAGCTTGATCGCTTAAAGGAGATCCGCCGCAATGGGAAGTCAAGAAGGAGTAATGTCTATAAAGCCACCTCTATTCAATGGAAGCAATCTGATATTCTGGAAGGTACGTACAAAAGCATATCTGCAAATTCTTGGTGCAGATGTATGGGCAATCGTGGAAGAAGGTTATCAATACCCGGCAAGTATTCCTACCGATGCAGCAGAAAGGAAGAAGTATGAAATCAATGCCAAAGCAGTGAATGTCTTATTGGGAAGCATGTCTGAATCATAATTTGCTAAAGTAATGCAGCTACATTCAGCAAAAGATATATGGGACAAAATCATTCTAAGCTATGAAGGAGACACAAAGGTAAAAAGTGCAAAACTCCAATCTCTTAGAATTGAATATGAAAATTTGAAGATGCATAGTGATGAATGTGTTGCCAGTTTCTTTCTTCGTCTAGATGATATTGTAAATCGGATGAGAAATTTGGGTGAAACCATGGCTGATACTACTCTGGTAGAAAAGGTCTTAAGATCTTTGACTTCAAAATTTGACTCTAAAGTTTCACCTATTGAAGAAAGGCAAGATCTGCAATCGCTTACTATTGTTCAATTACATGGTACTCTGACTGCTTTTGAAATGAGACAAGGAGGTCCTTCTCAAGTAAGAGAAGCTGCTTTTAAGGCATCTACAAAAGGAAAGGAAAAGGAAGTTGTCAAAGAATCCAACTATATATCCGATGAAGAAGAAGCTAATTTCGTGAGAAAGCTCCAACTAGGCACTGGAAGATTCAAAGGTAAGCTTCCCTTCAAATGTTTTGAGTGTGGAAAAGTTGGTCATTATGCTGCTAAATGTCCTTATAGAGAAAAGCATGGTAAAGAGAAACAATTTGAGAAGAGAAAGAGTTATTATGCAAAAGAAGATGATGATGAAGTGTCCAGTGAAGATGAAAAAGATTCTGACCAAGATCTGAAAGTGCTCATGGCTAAGAAGCAAAAGAAGAAGGTTACTCGAGGAAAGGAGATACCTCAAAAATCATGTATAGCAAAAATTGAAGAAGATGAAACAGATTCTGACGAAGATCTACAAGCACTCATGGCAAAGAAGAAAAAGGAGAAGGTCACTTGTAATACTCTTCTTTGTGCAAACAATAGTAAAGATAGTGAAAGTAAAGTTGTGGATCTAGAAGAAGCTCTCAAGATTAAAGAAGAAGAACTACAAAGTTCATACAATAAGCAAGAAACTATCTATAAAGAGATGATCTCACAAATGAAAGATCAAATAGAAATACTGAATGGACAGGTGGACAAGTATCAAAGGTTTTATACTTATGCATCCAATCGAATTAAAGATCTAGAAGCAGATCTTGAAAAATCAAGCAAGAAGAATGAAGGACTTGAAGCTGCAATCATTTGTCTTCAGGAAGATTTAGAAGCATCAAGTAAGGAAAATAAGGAACCTCTACAATCATTTGAAAAGGAAGGCCTTGAAGCAGAAATCATCTCTCTCAAAGAAGATCTGGAAAAATCAAATAAGAAGAATGAAGAGCTGCAAAAAACATGTGAAGGAAATGAAGATTGGTTGAAAGAAGAGATTCTAAATCTGAAGGATCAAGTTGAAGATGGAAGAAGAAAAGAAGAAAGCATGACAAAGCAATGTCAAGCCTTGGAGGCTGAGGTAAACATTCTCAAAGGTAAATTAGAAGAAAAGGTTAAACTTTTGAGGTTTCATGATAGTACTAACATTTTGGACAATATTCTGAGTAATCAAAGGTCTCCTGCTATCTAACATGGTCTTGGTTTCCATGAAACTGTTAAAGGAGAATCTAGCTCACAAGGAAGTGCCAAAAATTCAGAAGATGTCAATGCAAAACCTGATGTGTTGAAAGAAACAAAAGATCAACCAACATTCATGAATTCTCGAAGGAATTCATTCAAGAACGTTGAATATTTTAAATGTCATAATCATGGGCATGTTGCAGCAAATTGCAGAAGCAGAACAATTCAGCCACAAACAAACAAGTTCTACTCAAAAAGGTACTCTAGTAGCTTCAAGGGATACTGTTTTTCATGTAACAAGTATGGACATAAAGCAGCTGATTGTAAAAGGAGGAAGAATAGAAATACTCATTATGATTCTTATGTTTATTTCTCTAGCCACATGAGATGTTATGCTTGTAATAAGTATGGACATGTAGAAAAAGAATGCAGGATGAACAGATCTGGGAAAGTGGACAATTTTCAGCACACTGTTGGAAAGCTCAAGCAAATTTGGAAAAAGAAGGAGGACCGATCAGAAACATAGGGAATTTAGACCCTACTGCAGTCATCTTCTTCTGAAGCTTACTTCTCTGATTGACTGCAGGAATGATGTGAGATACATTATGAGAATTAGTAATGTATCGTCACAGGGGGAGCAATGTATGATGTCTCTCATGTTTGATTTGATTATTCTGGTTATATGTATTTCTGACAATGCATCTGGTGTGAAGAAAAGACAGGAACAGAAGGTAAAATTGCAGAAGGAGATGAAGGTGTGAAATTTTCTATATTTCACTTTCCATACGCGGGTTCTATGAAACAAAGTCGCGTATACACGCGAGTTACAGCAGACACAGCCGCGTATGCATTGATGATAAGGAAATTTATCTGATAGCTGAAGATCTGGAGCAGAAGTCCAGGGGGAGCATCAGTCTGACTGCTGATGATTGCACTGTTAGCATCATTCTAGTTATACTCATGATAATGAAATGATGCATGGGTTCTTGTGTTGAAGATTATGGATGAAGCCTGGTTGCTTTATGATGAAGAGCATTCATTGCTGAGATGAAAGTCTTATAGTTCAGAGATGAGGACAGATCATGCAGAGATTGTTGTTGATGACTTGTTGTTGAAGGCGTTTGATGTACTAGGTTAAGGAGTAATGTTTGTTTAGGGGGAGTAGTTAAAGGTGATATCAGTGTGTGTTGCACATGATTGCTTATTCTTTGGTTTTTGTGATATTCCATGCTTGCACGATGATGACTTGGTACTTCATAGTAATCTTAAATATCATGGTGATGTTGGACCACATGGATGATTGCTTGACACTTAATGAAGATGTCGTTTCGATATGAGAATCTCTTTGGAAAGATTGTATTGAGGGTTAAAAGAATCTCAAGGCTTGTTGTCATTGTACTTATGCTCATGATTTGTTGGTGGGAAGCTCAGGATGCACAAACTAAGGGGGAGCCTTAGTCATTTGAAAAGATTGCTTGGTTGCACAGATTCAGGCGGAGCATTAGCTTTGCTGAGTATAATGCAGTGTTGGCATTATTATGGTTCTGAAATATGTTCTCTTTCTTGAGGACTTTCTGGTGTTGGTCATAAATGGTCATATTTATATTTTGGTGAAAAGGTCTTGTTGAGACCCATGATGTAAAAATTGTAATATTCAGTCATGTAAGGACTTGTCTTTTTGTAAACCCACTTGGTTGGGTAGCTAAGTCAAATTTTGTAAACCCACTTGGTTGGGTACTTGAGTCTTATATGTAAATCCACTTGGGTTGGATATTTGATGTAAGTATGAGTCTTTTGGTGATAGGAAGTTCATAGAGTCATGTACTTCATTGAAAAATATTCAGCATGAACTCAGGGGGAGCTTGGTCACTTCAGTTTACATCAGATCTGCAGAACGCTTCTTCTACATGAGGAGAAAAGGGGGAGAGTGACATGGTGTTTGAATGAAGATAATGATGTGCCCTTTGCCCTTGATGTCAAAGGGGGAGAGTGACATGGTGTTTGAATGATGCCAAAAATGGAGAGAGTGACATGACAAATAGGGAGAATGACATGGTGTCATTGTATTCTTAATGTATCTATCTGTTGTGGTAACCAAACACCATCATGGTTGCCATCAAGTCCAAAGGGGGAGATTGTTGGAAATATGATGTAGGATGTTGTCCTTGATGGCAACCCACTGAATGAAGATGAAGACATTTGACTGTTGACATGTGTTGTCCTTGATGGCAATCCACCTGATGAAGTTATGCTTGACTTGATGGACTTAGTAAATGATGTAAATCCGATGTGATATGATGTTTGTTGACAATATGATGCTAAGTGTTGTCCTTGAAAGGCAACCCACTTGATGAAGATGATGACAACTTACTTGATGAAGTTGTGCTTGATAGAATATGTCCTTGATGAAGGAAATCTGATGTATCTACAGTATGAACAGAAGGCAATGAAGAAAGGAATTCATCATGTGCTAATTCTATGATGAAAAAGAGTATGTTTCTTGGTATACGCGGATTGGTCTAAGGGAAGTCGCGTATGCACGCGGAAAGAAACGTTCCAAGTCGCGTATGGGCAAAAGCGCTCAAAAAGTGCAAAACCAGGGGTAACCACCATGGTATTGACCCATTGTATTGGGTAATGATCCGCCTAATTGACCCCGTCCAGGTTGTTTTGGGCTCATGGTTTTGCTTTGGCCCATGGTATTGAAAAAGGGGCTCATGGTATTGAAAAAGGATAAACCTATATAAAGAGATGAAATTCATTATGAAAATCACAAGTGTGAGAGAAAGATGTCTGAGCTTGAATGAATACTTCTCTGTGAAGTATATCTGTATGGAAAGGGTAAAGGTTTGATGATAGATCTGAATCTATGAAGCACTTATGAAGAAATGATGAAGCGGGATCTTTAATGTACTTGTATTTGCTAGATCTGTTTATGGAGTGATTAGATCTGTGATGAGGCGAACATCTAGGCGAACATCTGTCTGAAGTAAAGGGTTGAATCTGAGCTGAATGTCTGATCTGATGAAGTATGTTGCTCTGTAATGATTGAAGATCTATACGCTACTTCGCCGTGGAGGAAGCGCGTATATACGCAGCTTCGCTGAAGAAAAAGCGCGTATGCGCAATAAAATATACACTGAGGTATACGCCGGTTTGTGTGGACGGAAGCGCGTATATACGCGACATCAGTAAAGGGAAAGCGCGTATGCAAACTAGGGTTTGCTGAAGCAAGGGGTATGAAATATCTGATCTGTTCTGCTGTGTTTCTGCTATCTGATCTGTGTTGATATGCATCTGTTGGTGACGTATGTTTGTGCTTAAAGTATGGAAAGGGTCCAGTATGAAAATATGATGAAATGTGGCCTGCAAGTGGTGTTATATTGAAGTTGGTTGGATCCAGTGTGAAAATTGATGAAACATGGTCCAAGGTGGTGCTGAGGGTTGTAGCCTTCAGTCAGGGGGTTGTAGCTCCCTTCCAGGTGAGGCTGGTAAACGAGATCAGGGGGTCGTAGCTCCCTTCCAGGAGAGGCTGGTAAACGAGTCAGGGGGTTGGAGCTCCCTTCCAGGAGAGGGTGGTAAACGAGCGCAGGTGGGTGCCTGCGTGCTGGTCAAGTCTGCGCCAGCACATATGTTGTAAGATGTTTTCTCTATAATAAAATATTGAAGGCTGAGCAACTGCAGCGGTGGTTTTCCCCCGATTTGGGTTTCCACCTAAAAATCCTGGTGTTCATGTGTGATGCTTTGTGTGATGGTTTATTCTGTTCTTACTGCACCTGTTTACTGCTTATTGAATATCTGATGAATAAATGATGGAATGGTTTAAGTGAAGATGTAATGACATATCTAAATCTCTGTGTATACGCTAGTTTCATAAATGGGATCCGCGTATATACGCTGGTTTACTGAAGTAAAGTAGCGTATGGGTTTTAAGGAATGAAAAAAGTAAAAAGTTTGAATATGCAGTAAATACTGATTCACCCCCCCCTCTCAGTATTTTTCCCAACATAGGTGGTGGGTTACAGGCCTGCAATCCAACATGTGGAGTCTCTTGAGAATATGTTGCATGTACCTGCCCTATCCCAAGAATATCTCCCCATCACCGTGCCAAACCTCCAATCCAAGAAAATAATGCATAAGCTCGATATCACTCATCTCAAAATCTTATGCAATATCTCTCTTGCAGTCATGGATGAGCTCCTCATCCCCTGTCAATATAAAATCATTAACATCTAACACAAGAACGAGAGGTTGTCCCTCAACCACAATATAGTACAAGGGTGGGTCAACTTCACTCTTGGTGAAGCCAAAATCAAGAAGGTAGTTGTCTATACGGGCATACTATGCCCTCAGTGCCTGCTTGAGCCTGTAGAGAGCTCTCTTTAACTTTCACATGTGCATGTCTTTGCTAAACCATAAAGACTCAAATCCCTCAGGCTGCTCAATATATATCTCTTCCTCAACAACTCCATTAAGGAAGGCAGCCTTCACGTCCATTTAGTGGATCTTCCATCCCCCCTGCAATAGCCAAAATAGCCCTAAAGGGAGAATATTAGGCCACTGGAGCGAATGTCTAATCATTTTCTAACCCTTCGATTTGAGAGAACCCTTTGGCCATGAATCTAGCATTACACTTCTCCACACTCCCATCAACTACATGCTTAATCTTGTATACTCAAAATTAACCAAACACTGACTTGCGAACTGGTCATGGCTCAATCCCCCATATGTCATTTTGCATGATAGAGGAATATTGCACCACCATGGCATCTTGCCATACATTCTGAGATGTTGCTTCGTTATAAGAAGGCGGCTTTGAGTATATCACCTTAGTCATAAGTGCCTTGTACCTCATATATCTCTGTGGTTGTTTACTCTGTCTAAATGTGGAGTTGGGAGCTCCAACTCTTTCCTGAGCCTCCCTAATCAACTACCACCTGGCTTGTCCTCACTACAATAGGAGTCACTGGTTGAGTGAGCCCCTCTAACTCTACTCTTTTCTCTTGTTCCTGCACTTTCTTCTCAACTGCGTTTTGGGCGACCTGCCCAACAACTAGTTGCGAAGCCTGAGAAACTGGTTGAGACTCTTGCTTGGGAGCCTACTACTCCTCTTTCTATGCACCTCTTCCTATGTGTTGGAATATACACCCTGTATGCCTTAGATGTCTCGATGTAGCCCACAAAAATGCCCTTCTCTGTGTTGGAAATACTGAAAGGGGGGGTGAATCAGTATTTCTTTTCAATTGTTATTTTACTAGTTAAGATCACTTACATAGACACAAAATTAACAATAAGAATAAATATTTTTATTAATAAAAAATAACGAGGACTCCAATCCTCTTCTTTACAATAAATCAAGTACAATAATAATTAGGGCTACGACACTAGATGAAGAGTCCAATCTTGAAATCACCAGGCTCCAACTTGTACTTTTCCAAGCATCAACTTGGAGTTCACGAGTCTCCAACCACTAGGGCTCCAACTGTATCTTCCCAAGGCATCAACCTTCTCTCTATGAGGCTCCAACCTCTAGGGCTCTGACCCTTTCACTGGTACAGGCTCCAACCTGGTTGTCTTGAGGACTCCTATCGTCTAGGGCTCCAACCTTATGCTTCAATTTTTCAAGATAAGATCAATAGTTCTTCACGGCTCAATATCTTCTGCAACGAGCCCTGACAATATCTTCACCTTCAATAATGCCTTCTGCAAATAACTTCATCAATGACAACTTTATCTTCTCAGAATGTGTCTCCACAGCTCTTCATTTCACCTAAATGAAATCTTCAAGGTTACCTCATGATGGCTTCAATGGTCTCCAAAATGGGTCTCTAAGATCAACTTCTACAAGTCTTCCAGATGTTTCCAATAATGCCTCAAGATGTCTTCAATAGGTTGTCCCAAGAAATGAAGGCTTCTCCAAGGTGTGCTCCAAATCTTCAGGAATGCTCAAAAGTCCAAGAGATAGACTCCAAGGATGTCTCCGATAGGGCTTCCAAAACAGCCTTTACTAGTGCTTCAAGCTGCTTCCTAATTAACTCCAATAATGCTTTCAAGATTGTCTCCAATAGTGTTCCAAGTGTAGACATAGATGCCTGCTCTATATCAGCTCAATAAGTCTTCAACAAATCTGCCCCAACACAGTCTTCAAGTCAACACAAAAATTCTTCAATGAGGCTGCTCCAGATCTGCTTCAAGATTGCTTTAGATATGCCTAAAAAATTACTTCCAAGAATCTGCTTCTGTTCCACGACTTCTTTAAGTTTTACACAAAGTCTGATCAAAATTTTCTCAGAAGACTAATCCAAAGATTCATCAAAGGCTGCTCAAAAGTGCTCCAAATAATTTACTAAATAAGGAACTCTTCAAAAACTGGTTTGAGCAGCTTGGTAAATGTCAGAGTCATAGGAATTTATGACTTTACATCCAAGTCCAGTTTAGACTTTGCTCTTAATCTTCAAAGAGATTTCAAATATGTTTAATCTAACTCAGATTTCAAAACTAGACCAAAACACAAGTCTGAAATATAGCACGGAAATCACAGTCAAGTTATTTGTTAATTTTCCAAGGAGTATAGTCCGAGCTTGTAATATCCCCAACGGGAAATAAACAGTAATACACAGGAAAAACCACAAGCAGCTATATAGAACAAAATGCCGGAACTAGAATATGGAACAAATACACATAAAATGCCGGAACACTAAGCCATTTTATTAATCTAAGAATATATGTATATGGGTACAAAGATAATCAGAATGAGTGCACCTATCCTTGCTCTAGGCAAGTGGAGACCCTCTCAGAATAAGAAATGGCTGCAACAGAGACTGCGTCCTAGCTGACTGGAGAAACTGCCGTAGAAAACTGCTGCTGCAATGTACTGGAACTAGGGGTTGATCCCCTCACCGGAATGAGCTGAAAACTGGAAGGCTAGCTGAACTCAACCCTCCGGACAAAACCCAGAAATCGTGAAGCAAATGCTCCACCTCCGAAAATCCACCAAACAAACCCCCTCCAGAGAAAACGCTGTCTCTCCCAGGAACAGCGCAGAAGCCCAAGAAAACGCTGGGAAAAGGGGCGGAATCCACCTGCAAAACCCCCGGATGAGATAGCAATCTCCTCAAGGCTGGAAAACGCTGAAACCACTGTCAAATCCCCACACAACAACTCTGCTCAACAATGACTGCGTCCTCCCTAACTGGAACTGCGTCCTCTCTCCTAGACTGCGCAGTCACTCAAGGGGCAGCTCCTCTGCAAAACGTCCACCAGAAATCCACTGCAAATCACCAACTGAAACTGAACGAAAAACCTTGCTCGAGCAGGCACTCGAAGTCCCCCGGAGCCAAGGGCGAGATCTCCGACCGGAGACACTCAGTTCGCACTAAACAGTGCTGCAGACCGACTAAACAACCGGCGCGCTGAAGTAGACAGAAGTCTAGCTCTCAATATCAATATCATATCAATAATGCCAAATGGAGTGAAACCCCCACCTTTTATAGTGCTAGCTCCCTCAAAACCCTAACTGCGTCCTTGAGTTCCTCCTTGACCTGCGCAGTTACCTTAGGAGTCTACGTGAGGCCTCTCTCATGTGTGTGTGGACCCCCAAGGCTTTCCCCTTTAAGTTATAACGTTGCCTCTACTAGGGAAACACTTTATTTTATTTAAGTGAGTTAGACCCCTTTTCTCACTTTTATTTATTAATTAACTATAGTCGGCAAAACTATACAAAAATCAAATATTCAATTAGCGGTGCTAATTAGTCGAGATACGAAACTACGAATTAAAAGAGAGGTTACGGAGTCGA